>VYZP01017086.1:5945-30286 GCA_013400635.1 Hypocryptadius cinnamomeus | reverse complement strand
CTTCTTTTCCCCATTCGCTCCTTTTTTATGTTTTTTTTTTTTTTTTTTTTGGGCAGGTGTTTAGCCAGTAAGTACTCAATTAGTGGCACCTGCTGCTAATGTTGCAGATCCAGGTGTTCTTTGCTAGGACCCAAACACAGCTGATAGGTATCAACTTCAGGTGTTGTTCAGTTTTCTTAGGAAAAGTGTGGAAAAGTATCCAAATAAGGACATGTCTTAAAACGAGGAGAGAGTCCTTTTTTCAGGGTAGACAGGAAACCATCAGAATTTTCTCTTACAAATTCTGTACAAAATCACATTTATACACTGCCACAACATAGTGTCTTTTTTTCCAACTTGGTTACACTGCAACCAGCTCTGCTGGTGGCTGTGGGCAGGAAACTTCAGCTGCAGGACCCAGATGAGAAAGGCTCCCTGGGGTCTGTGACCACAGCTTGCAATCCTTAACAAAATAGCCTAAATTCTGGTCTAGTCAGAGACACAAGCCTGCAGAAACACTTGCATCACTCCATGCACAGTGATACTCAACATTTTACTACTGGCACCAGCAGCCCCATGTGACCAACACGGAACATTTTTGAGATTCCCAATTTAGACCACTGTCCCCTGGATATGATAAGTATGTGAGATATGAAATGTTAATGGTAGTGAGCTTTTTTTAATGGATTTTGCACGTTTCAGTGAATAAACCTCTTGATAAAAGTCTGTGCTGAAGTATGAAATATATACACGGTACAGCATCAAATATGAGCAGGGCGACGGCTGAAAATGAGTTAAGATGTGTTAGTGATGTTGAGGTTTTGCCTTCATAATGGGTAGAGATTATCTGAAAGCTTTTCTTTTCCTGAGCTGTGCTTCCTGTTGGCATTTGTGTGAATATGATGTGTGGCCATTCTTTAAAATATTACTTAATACTGTTTTCCAAAGACACATTTGCCTTTTGGTGGTTTGTCTTTTAACATCTATCAACTGGCTCTGCTGCACAGCCTGTCTCCTGTTCTGTGAAGGATGGATTCTCACCTGAGAAGATAATTTACAAGAAGGTGATTTGTTTTTGAAGAGAGGAAAGGCAGCTTATTCAGAAATGTCTATTTCTTTTTTATTCACCTTTGCTGAAATCTGGCAGCTCTTCAAAGCTGTCGCTCTGTTTCACAGTGAGTCAATTTCATTCATCAAATCTCAGCTTGCTTTCCATCATAGTGGCAGGGAAATTGGAATTTATCAGGAAATACAATGCAGACCCAGGATTTTCTCAGTTTCCAGTACGTCTCCACTGCGAGTGAACGATAGCAGTTGCTCCCAGCTCTGTCACATCTGCAAATACAGGCTGCAGCAATCAGTTATGTGGCTGTGCAGCTTTGAAACTGGAAGACAAATTCCTACAATTTGTAATAAAATTACTGGTGAAAGAGGAAAAGGGGAGGCTAATATAATAACCTCTTTTTTTTAAGTGTTTTTTTCCTTTGATGCTGCAAAGTTCCAGATTTCAAAACCCAGCATTTGACCTGTGGCTTTTATCATGAAAAGGTGAAAATGCCACAACACCTCGGTACAGCCTGGAGAACAACCAAACCATCACTGGACAGACTCCGAGGCAGTGGCACCACTGATGCATGTTTAATTCCATGCAGTGGGAACAGTCACAGACAAGGGCAATTCAGTAGGCCCTGAGATGATTCAGAAGATCCCAGTTCTCTTCCCAGCAATAGGAATGTCCTTTTACTTTCCACAGTGCCTTGGTTTTCCCACCATGGAAATGAGATGATCATGCTGACCCTCACTTGTAAGTTCCTGCAAGACCTTCAAGTAAAGGCACTAAGGGTTAGTCACTGCAATTGTTTGGGGTTAAATATTAAGTTAATAATAATCTCAAATATCTGGGATCCTAAGGCTCAATCTTGCCTCAAAGACAGTGGCAAAGTTCCTACTTGTTTTGGTGGTACAGGCTTACATGTTTAAGCAATGAAGAGACAGGGATGCCAACTCTTCTGGTCAGAAGATTTGGAGCAAAGTGGGATTTTTTAATTATATAAGTCTTGTTAGGAAGACATTGAGGTGAGGGTGTTCTCCCACAAGAAAGGGAAATGGCTGCGTCATAGATGGTCCACTTCAAGAGCTTATAATTTCATCACTGCAGAGATGACGTCAAGCAAAATGGAGGATAAAATAAAGTTACGCATATTGTCTTAAGAAGTGCATATTTTAGCAGTGAAACTGGATAATGTTTTGCAATTAAAATAAAATAAAGGCAAGCGTGACGTTCTGTTTAAGCAGATTGTGTGTATGAAGGCTTTATTGTAGCTGCAGATTTAGGGCATATGAAAAGGTTTTCTGTGCTCAGTTGCAGGATGAAAACCATTGCATCATCGGGCATTCTTGTTCTCTAACACTTCTTTGCCTTTGATAGTGAATGCTTGCAATTTTATTTTCTGCTGTAAAGTCATGTTTGCTCAGGTCATTATCGTTCCAGTTTTTAAACATCCTCTCAGGAGCAGGCAGGACTACAGAGAGCAATAGTGAAGATTTGTGCCTGCTCAGTGGCATGTGCCGGGCACAAGAGATCAGCAGCTGCACCTGCTTCGCGCTGGCAGCAAAGCCCTTTGCGAGCTGCTTTCAATCCCATCCCTTGTTCCCAGCCTCCAGAGGGGCTCCGACGGGCACAGGTCCCCATTCAGACATCACCATGGAGCTTTTCTTTGGGAGCCTGTTTGCTTGTGTGCTACAGAATCTGCTGGCTGGGAGGGGCCTCAGGAGAACAGCATCCTTTGACTGTTCCCAGACTCTTCTCCACTCCAGCACTCCCTCTGAGGCATTCCAGATTGCAGGGGCTAATTATTAGCAGCACACATTCAACTGCTTCAAGGTACTGTTTATCCTCAGAACATCTGTAACCTTAAAGTTATGGAGTCATAGTCACAGTCACCTCCCTGTGTCCAGCCTCCACACTCCTTTCCAAGGGGAGGAATATCCACTGTCTGCATTTTACAGAAGGAAAGAAGGGGCAGAGACCAGAAAAAGGCTATTTTCACTGAGAGGTACACAGGGGTCCAAAGACCTGTGGAGGTCACACTCAGATTTTCAACAATACATAAGCAGGTTAGACACAGTCTTTGGGTTAAAATTCCTTAACTTCAAGTGAGATGTTCAGTACTCAGCTTGTGGAGACACTTTTTAAAAGCCTGATACCGAACCTATTACCCAACAGCTTCCTGACAAATTCCTGCACTGCCTTGTCCACAGTTCTTACCGCAACCCATAAATCCTAGCAGGAATATGATAATCCCATCCAACTACAGAGAAAAGCTCTGATGTGGTAAGAGTCTTTTTACACAGAAGAGAGAGGGGTTTTTACAGCCTTGGTCAGGATAATAAAGGTCAGGGCACCCAAGTACAGGTTGGTTCCCTAGGAGAGGGACACACTGAATTCCCTCATTTGCTGTGCCATCACCTCCTCCCTTTGCTGTTTTCCAGGCCCCACTGCAGGGTGGGCATTGTGCAGCCAGTCTGCTCAGCACTCTGGGAAAGCCTGGGCCAACCTTCATATTCCTTAATACCTTTAACTGCCCTCCCTCACCACACCGTGGCTTTTTCTGATATTTGCAGTGACCTATCTCCCCTCACTTTATGTGCTTGTTAAAGTAGCACATCCATCAGTCTGTTCAGGATTAGCCTGGAAAAGCAGTGCCATAAAACATCCATGATGTGCAGCATTGTCCAATTACTAATTCCATTATTCCCATCAATTCTGCTTTCTCTCCCTGGACTTAGGCAGCCTTGGTGTTGTGTTACTGTAGGAGATTTGCCCTTCCTTACATTTTCTGTTTCCTCTCCAATATTCGGGTGCAGAGGCTCAGTAAACATTCACATCCACTTCAGGTGGGTGCACTAAATATTGCATACATTCCTTTAGTCAGCTGTGGAATAAACTCCTTTCAAATAAATCAAAATACTAAACAAACAAACAAGCTGGGGAAGCATGGAATAAACTTCATTTACTTTGTACCTCAGACCATCTCCCTTGCTTTCTGTTTCCCTTTGTACATCCCAAACTTCTGCATAAGCCCTGACAGCCAACAGGTTTCAAAAAAGGAGCTGCCCCAAAATTCCTCCTGCCCCTCTTTGCCAGAAAGGGCAGCCAGCACTTGAATCAGGAAAGAAGTAAGATCACCACAAGCCCCAAATTAATACCTTAAATAATTTTTAACAGACTGTAAGTTCTGGTTCAGATGCTCACACAGCCTAGGAAGAATCCTGAGGACCTGAAACTCAAGTTTGTGAATAAATCCTTGGAAAATCAGGGCTGCTCTCTCCATACCAGTGGAAAATTGAAAATTCAAGTTGTGCAATCGAATGTGACATTCATTTCAGCAGCTGGTGGGAAAATAGTTTCCTTACAAAATAAACTTAATAAAAAGTAGACTGTTTTGTATATCTTTTTTTTTTCCCCTAAGCAACTTCTAAAATGTCAGACATTAATTTTGAGGAACTGTGATAGATTAAAAAAATACACTACTGAAATAATATGTCAATATTATTTTTTCCTTTCTTCCCTTCATTCATTTACAATATTGGACATGTTCTGATAAAACAAGCTCAATTTTCCAGGTCTAAAAGTATGAAAAAGCTTTTCTATGAGCTCTCCAAAGGAATATCTACTTATATGATAAAACAAAGATTTATTCCTCTTAAGATGAAGTGAAATCACTGCTATCCCAACTGAATGCCATTTGCTCTGTGGTTTCTCAAAACCCCATGTGGAAAGGAGGCTCCTGAGCTGCCACATGGACAT
The DNA here is from genome assembly GCA_013400635.1 of Hypocryptadius cinnamomeus. Lineage (NCBI taxonomy): Eukaryota > Metazoa > Chordata > Aves > Passeriformes > Zosteropidae > Hypocryptadius > Hypocryptadius cinnamomeus. The sequence continues at coordinate 25,497 of VYZP01017086.1, read as the reverse complement.
CACTTAAATTTTTAAGCTTTTGAACTTTTAACATTTTTAAGCAGAGCAGCAGGTTAGCAGGACTATCACCATTGTGTTCAGAGAAATAGTATTTTCCAGTGTTCTTCAAGAGGGGAATAACCGCTCTTGGCAACCTCCTAATTAGTCCTGCTACTGATAGAAGCATTTCTAATACCATTACTTTGATATAAACAATGTAGTAAAACCAGAAAAAGATACATAGCTCCCCTGAATGAGGAGTGTAGGAGGTCTCCGAGAGCTTAGTAGACCTGGCTCAAGGAGGCTACTATATCAGAGGAGTCTTTAGAGCTTTTCTCTTATTTTAATATTTCCCATCCTAAAAGTGGAAGAAACTGCAGCAACAAATCCCATCTTAAGGGGGAAAAGAAAACCCTAAGTTAACTGTGGGAAGTGTTCAAGGCCAGGCTGGATGGGGCTTGGGCCAGCCTGGTCTAGTGGGACATGTCCCTGTCCATGGCAAGGGTTGGAGCTGGATGATCTTTAAGGTCCCTTCCAAGCCAGCTCAGTGACCCTCTGGAGGGAATCTCTGTCTCGCCCTTGCTAAGCCAGTGGGCAATTGGAGCTTGGCACCTGCAGCTTGGAGAACTGCAGCCACCCTGCTGTGCTGAAGGAAGGAAGGATTTCCAGCCAGAAATGGGCATTCAGGGGGCAGAGTGCCTCTAGTTTCTTCCCAGGCTACTGAAACTGCAACTTTTCCTTCACTTGTGTGGAGAACACTAATTATACCCACCTTAGGGCATTAAACAGCAATACCAAAGTGATCAAAGCATATCACTGCCCGATCTCACAGCCCTGACAGAAGTGTACCTTGTGCCTTGCTTCCTTCTCTTCCCACAGCTCCATGTTCCTCGTGAGCCCACTGCATTTTCAAAGCGAAACCCTCTTCTCCCAAAGCCCAGGGCCAAATTCCATGGGAGCAAACTAAACCCACAGCTCTGTTTGTATCTTCCTCTGAGGCTACATCTCTACCAGTAAATCCAGAGTGCCTGGGAACATTCCTGGGCATGGAGGCCAGCTGGCATGGAAAATCCTGCTTCACTGCTGGCTTCCTCAGCAGGATGGCTGCATGCAAACTGCTGCTTGGGGATGGTCCCAGGGAGGACAGACAGTAGGAAACCACCTGGCAGAGAGCTTCCTGGCCTGGCCCAAAGGCACCCCGGGGTGTCCTGACAGCCCCACGATCCCAGGCTCTGCAGTGTGGACCCGTGCAGGTGTTCCCAAGGCCATGCCCACCTCTGCCTGCCCAGAGGATGCAGGACCTGGGTTAAGGCTGTCACCACTTCAGTCAGTGCTGGGATTTCACCCAGTGCTGAGCACACTTTTATCTGCACAGGAGCTGTTGATAAAAGGTGCCCAGAGGGGAAACCACTTGAAAGCAGAGCTGTGGTGATGCAGAGAGCAGCTCTGGGGCAGGCTGAGGTGGGATCCCGGGGAGCCAGAGCTGTGGGCAAGTGAGAGGACACCAAAACCCCAGTGCTCATTCCCACAGAGGGGCTGAGGGTGTCTGCCACAAACTGTGCACAGGTTTGGCCAGGATCAGTGGAGCTCTGCACTGGCACACCCATGGCAAGTAGCACAGCAGAGTTCTGCATTGTGTTTGATCCACAAGCTGGTCCAAACTGGCACCCAGCTTTGACTGGCATTCTCTTCATCGAGGTGTCACTCTACAGCCAAAAACCCTGTCTTGGTTACAGGAAGCAGGGAAAGGGATCACCTTTTCCTCCCACATCCCCACTGAGGGCCTCCTCCACTTCTCACACCCAACCATTCCCTACCTCAGGCCTCTCCAAGTTAGGATGAAACTTCTCCAGACATTTAAGCTGACTCTGACTACTTTCTCTGGGTTAGGGAGCAATTGTACATGCTGCTCTGCTGGCAGGTGAAAGGGAGGAAGCAGCTCCAGGGAGAGGAGCAGGGATGTTTGGCAGAAAGTGCTGCTGCCAGGTGAGGATGAGTGACCAATACCTCTTTGGGCAGGTTTTTATCTGTTTTGCTTTCCTTTTAAAACAAGCTCAGTGATGGATGTGAAGATGTTTTTATTCGGTTCACCAGACGCACATATGGTCCCAAAAGCAATCTGTCCTAGAGACAATTATTCAATCAAACCTCAGCTTAGTTTTATTCCTTCACTACTGAGCCATAAATTGGGCAGGAGGTATCAGGGTTTCCGCACAACCATAGCAAAGCCACTTCTCCCATCTGTGCTGCCGTTTGATAACCCCTTGTTTGGATTCAGGCTTGGCATTTCCATGGCTAATTTATTCCAGAGGTGAAGGACCCTTCCCTCCTTGCTGCATCTGCCCTCTGTTCAGCACAGGAACTTTCTGAAGCCAACTTGGCTGCCATGAACAGAGTCCCAAACAACACAGCTGATCAACACCCAGGCTGCCACCATCCCTCCCAGCAGACACCTCCTTCCCAGCCCTGCTCCATCTCTGCTGCCACAAACAGGTTCAAAGAGCTGGTTTGTCTGAAAAGCAGAACCTTCTTGGAGCACATGCACAGCACTTCGCTCAGTGGGGTCCTGATCAAGGTTGGAACTTCTACATTACAAATGTATCCTTTCCTTTATATTTAAATGCAATGTAAATTCATTTAACAGGTAAATCTCAGTTAAAATCTTTACCTTGAAAAAAAGGATTTCAAAATGTATAGGAGCCACGTTCCCTTCCCTGCCATAGCTGAAGGTATAGTAGCTAATGTTTCAGCCATCCCTTTGTTCAAAATCAAATGAGGATCACATTAGGCCCACAAAAGGAAATCGTGACTGATGATCTGGCCTGCACAACTACAATTCTTTTAGTAACAAAAATATTTTCTAAGTTCATTTATTATTGAGATCAAGCAATGAGTTTGGAGCTACATAAAATGGTTCCAATTAGATTCAAGCAATTGCCATTTTGAGTGAATATAAGCTTTTCTGGATAAAAAAAAGGGCAATAAAAGCTCAAGTATATTAAAGCCTTCATAGCTTTTTGGACTTTTTTTCATTCTCTTTTTTTTTTTTTTTTAGTGTGAGAGAGATACACACACAGGAATGGGGGGAGGAGCAACAAGGATGTATGAAAAAGAGGAGTGATTTTCCCAAGCCGATTTCCTGGGTGACCCAGTCTCCCTGGGAATGCTGCCCATGTGATCTGCACCAACTGGATCAGCAACAGCACGAGAATCCAGAGCTTCCACCACACCATAAGTGGCAAAGGGAGGAAAAACCAGCAAAGCACAAATTTCAGAATCTCACCACAGAGATTCTCAGGAGGACCATGAGTGATCAAGGAGCTATTAGTGAGGAAGAGAAGATGAATTATTTCTGATTTTATTGCCCAAATGTCATCATTAGATATTTAATCTCCCGTGCCCACCCAAAGGTCTACAAAAAAAAAGTTCTCTACAGTCTCTACCAGTGATTTAATCTCTATAGAGTGCAATTTGCTCCTAATTACAATCAGATCATAGTTACAGATTCACATTTTTGTATAGCTTCTTTTGGGTCTGAATATGGAATAGTGTGACACAGAACAGTTGTTCTTTCAGCTCAGCTTTGTTTGCAGCTTTTCAGTGTTTCCATTTGAAGTCCTAGAGAGGAATAGGGAGCCTAAATCCAGTGAACTTGTAAAGCTCAGCTGTGACTACTCAACCTAGCTGAAGATCTACTCCTTCCTAAAAAGTTGTTACAGTATCTTGGTATTTCTGGGACTTATCCCAGATTGAACATGACAAAACACCAGGTCTTTTCCTCAAAGACAGTCTCCCATGATCCCCATGTGGGCTCTAGCTTTAAACTGTCTCCTAACTTTGTAAATATTTTTCCTTAACAATGGTTCAAGAACAAAAGATTTAGCAGGCAGGAAATGTCAATATTTGGTTTTGATGAGAAAAAAGTGTCTCCTTTCTCTGACTTATAAAAGATTGTCTTTTATAAGCATTCTGCCAAGAAAGCAGAGGAGCACTTGAGTGCCAAGGCAGGTAAGCACAGCCTCCCAAAGCACTGCTCTGGAAATTCTACTTCTTTAAAGAAGTACAGAAACTAATTTTTCACTAGAGAAACCCATTTAGCAAATATTTCCCTGAACTTGGGAATGACAAATTCAGACTGCTCTGCAGTAAACCCTCGATTACCTTCAATAACAAACAGAGATCTCCTCTGAAATGGGCTGAATAGGACCAATGCACATATTTTGACCATGTCTGATGACCCCTCTTCTTTTTTTGAGATTGATTCAAATAAACAAACAAACAAACAAAGGCAAACCACGCCTTTTGCCTTTGTCTGCTTAGAAGTCAGTACCCTGAACAGTGGATGGAGAATGGAGAACACATTGCCCCTGATTAGTGGGAATTGAGGCACAGGGAGATTTAAATCACGTTTTCCCATGGATTCATGTCTTTTTGTTGTTCCTTTTTACGCAGAAAAAAAGGAGGCTCTAAATGCAGTTGGCTGTCTGCTCCACCACAGTTCAAGTCAATTGACTGTGCTGGGGAGTCTCAAATGTTTTCTTTCCTCATAAATTACCTTCATTAGCTATGTAAATAGAACCCTAATGAGATACTAATTAGCTGTTAAGATTTCGATCTCAAATAACACAAACAGTTGTGCTGTAACCATCTGTTTGTGTTTGCCAACTTGCAAGCACGTGCCACCAACCTGCCAAGCCCAGGGCTGCTGCCCTGGCTGCTGCTGCCCCTGCAGTGCCCACGTCTGAGATGGGTGCTGGAGGTGAGGGGGTTTGGATCAATACCCCCAGCTTGCTCCCCAAGCTCCTGTGGCTGCTCCTAAAATAGTTGTGAGGCTGCACCCTCAGATCAGCTCATTTGTCCTTGCTTCTCAGGCTACAGGAAGTTTTCCTTATTCATTTTATTAGGAGTACTGAAGGAGTACATAGGGAGTTGGTGGACTGCTTAAAGGAGGATTTCACAGCATAATTCGGGTTGGAAGGGACCTTTGAAGGCCGTTCAGTCCAGCCCCCCTGCAATGATCAGGGACATCTTCAATTGGATCAGGTTGCTCAGAGCCTCATCAGCCTCACCTTTACTGTGTCCAGGGATGGAACATCTGCCACCTCTCTGGGCAATCTGTGCCAGTGTTTCACCCCCTCATCATAAAAAAATTCTTCTTTATATCTAATCTAAATCTACCATCCTTCAGTTTAAAACCATTACCTTATCACTATGAGTCCTACTAAAAAAATCCATCCCCATGTGTCTTATAAGCCCACTTTAAGAATTGAAAGGCTGCAATGGGCTGAACAACCCTGACTCTGCCCAGCCCTCTGACTGCCTTTGTAGCCCTAAATTTTTCACTGGTACCAACACAAGCAAAATTAGAGAGCCCAGCAGGAGCTGACATGGATGTCTATCTCACTAAAATGAAGTATCAATAACCTAGCTCACACTCGATGAAAGAGCCAGTCTGAATTATTTACTGTATGTCATACTTCAGGTTTTCATTTCAATATATGGTGAGATGTACGATAAATTATTCAGCAGCATGACAAATTAAAATGCAGTTTCAAACCCCATTGTATTCTCTACTCTTAGGTTAACAGTCCAGTTCACAGCGATGGCTTGCCAATCTATTTTGCAAAGGGTTTTTCAACCAGAGAGGCACAGAGGTGCACAAGTTCTCCATTGCAGCAAATCTTATCCAGCTTGAATCATTTAACAGCCCATCCTCCTTGAGATACACTAATGAAATACAGCTTGGGCAAGAGGGTCAAATGTACCTGCAGCAGGTTGGCCCAGGAGCCAGCAGTTTGTTTGCTCCAGCTTTTCCCAGGGCACTTGCAAGGGTGTGAGGGCTCTTGTCCTCTCAATCGTGTTATTCTTCTGTGTGCCAAATAGCTTCTCAGAGATATTTTATTTTACTTTCTAACTTCTCCTCTCTCTATGCATGATGAGTTTTGTAGGAAGGTCTGGGAAACAGAGTGGTGTTTGAACCTGTCCAGGCACCCGTTCTTTTGTGCTGGGATGACAGGGAAGAAGGTTTCTTCTGCTGCCCTGACCTGTCATGGGTTCAATGCAGGGATTGTTGCTTGGCCTTGCAACTCATTTTTAGAGCAGTCTTGCAAAGTTATTCGTGTCCACTTGTCAAGATATTTTCCATCCTCTTTTTGGCAAACAAAGTGAGGAAACACTTGTCAATATTCCTCCTTGGGACCTCCTTGGGGACATCTCTTTAGACATAAGCCCAGCTGACAGTGATTCAAGTTTTGTTCCTCAATGGGTAACACTTCTGCAAAATTACAACCTCCTGAGCAATAGAATATGCAATATTCAGTCTTGCAAGAGTGATAAGTCTAAGATGCAATATTTCCTGACTCATCACAGCTCACAAAGGAAATATTTGTACTGTCTGAGGGAAGACATTCCAAGTTTCTGTCCATAAAAGAGTCTAGTTCTTTAAAAATCACGACATGTTTATGAAGAATAAAACAATTTTAGGTCAGTTTAGGACATTCTGTCCCTCTAAAATCTGTTCTGCTGAACTTGTGTCCAGATGATAGGAAGTCTATATGCTGTAACAAGAATGTTTGACAAAACCACATTTGAAACAAGACCTTCAAAGCCTTCGACCCATACCCAGGGCTTTATACAATGGTCTGCAAACAAAACCTTGTTTGCTGTTTTGTTTATAACTGACTCATGTCTCATCTGTTCTGAAATCTGGGCCTACCCCAGAGGTTTGATGATGAAAACTGCTCCCAGTCAAAAGGCTCTCCATGGAAACAAAGTTCCACCAGACACAATGGTTCAAGGAGCCTCGAAAAAGTTTCATTTGAAATATCCTGCATCTCATTGACTCATGCCCTTCCAAAGGCAAAGCAAAGATTTGGAAAGAGCTCTGCCCGTGTTGCTGCAATACCTGGAAGCAGCAGATGATGTGTGTGGCTCCCAAGTGGGCATCCTCTGCCCTGTACCCCAGCAGGGGAAGAGTGAAATTCCCTGCAGCTCCATGATGTGCTGGGACCAGCAGTGAGTTCATCACCCAGCCCGTGGTGCAGCCACAAAATCCCCAGGGGCAGCACTGGTGAAAGGCTGTCCCACTGCTGTGCAGGGATGGAGCAAGGAGCCAAGGGCAGCCAGGGCACCAGGAGTGCATTGGCCTTTCCCCCAAAGGCAGAAAGGCTCTGAACTGCAGCCTCGGTGGGATTGCTACAGAAGGGAAACTGAGCAGCTGCCAAATGCGAGAGCTGCTGCTTTACCTGAAGTTAAAAAGGAAAGAAAGTTTCTCTAGGTTTCTGGAGAATCAGAAACCCTGGATTTCTGCCAGCCTTAAGAGAAACCCCTACATGCACCCTCATGTCCAGATAATGTATCTGTATGGACAGCTTATCTCTGAGAACTCTCCAGCTGAAAAAGCTGGGCTGAAAGGTGCCATATCCACTTCAATATTGGTCCCTGAGGTGAGATGAACAGAATTCTGTTTGATTCTTCCTTAGCAGAAGTAAGGCTGCAGTAAAGGGCAATATGAGGTGGTTGGACTTCTCCCACATCAGAACCATCCCATCAGGCTGGGATCCAGTCACACATTTGGTGCACAACATGTTCCATTGAGAACAATGGGCAAATCATTCTGTGCAATGGGCCTCAGTTTCTGCACCTGAAATACTCAGTTAAATAGCTACCAGGCATTGCATAACCCAGTTTATACATTTTAAGATGTGCTGACATGCCATATTGCCTGAGCACTTGCTCAGAAAAAATAACAAACATTACTGATATTACAATAATACTTGCAAATTATACACGTCTGCAATTACATTAAATTAAAACCTGGTGTGGTTTGCAATACTCAGATGGGGCAGCATGAAACAGGAACTCTATTACAATCAAACTGTTCCAGCTTAAATATTTGGACGTTTTGGATGTAAAAATAAAAAGCTCAAATTTATATAGATACCTCAGATAGTTCAGCAGAAACAAACTTTACTTTTCACAAGAAAATAGCTGCAACAGCAGATTTTGCCAGTCCACCCTGGGGTACCATGACACAATTTGTCAGCCTGATCTCCCTGCGACTTCTGGTGTTACTGGAGCACAGATAAAAATTGGAACCTGGTTCTTTGCTGTCCAGCAATCATTTTTTAAAACATGTACTTTTTTTGAAACCAAAACCGGGATTGCCCCATGAACCAGTGGTGTTGGCTGGAGCACTGTACATGAAAGAAATAAAGGCAGCAGCATCTGCCTGAAGTTACTGCTCAGAGCTTAATTAATACCAGGGTTTTCACCCTCATATTGGCACTTTCCTCTTGAATTGAATGGGACTTGGCCTTGTCACAACAAGATCAGGGAAAGTCCGTGAAAACAATGTTGTGACATCAAAGCCAAAACAAAGGAATGTCATCACATATGTCAGAGCAGGACACGATGGGGTCCCCTTACAGTAGCAAAATAATGTCACTGTGAATCCCGGGACACCTTCTTGGCTACCAAGGCTCTCTCTGAAAAGGAAGTGCAATGGGAGAACCTGGAAGGTGGCAATTTCTTTAGAAACCAGGAGATGTGGATGCAGTCCCTAGCTGGAATAAAGGGGCTCTACCGACTCTAATGGGGTTGGACAGATTCACATCTGTAGGAGATTGGGTCCACTGCAACCAAACTGTGGAAAGGATGCAGAAATTAAAACACCGCCCCACTGCAGGGCACATAAGTTCATCACTGGTGTGCTCGGGCATTGCTCCCCTCATGGTGTAAGTAAGGCCACAGCATTTTCATTTGTGGGTAAGAGCTCTCAGTTCCTCAGTGCCCCTCTCCAGTGTGAAAACCCCACTGAGGGCTGCTTGCTTTTCCGCCTGATGCTTCGCTGGAAGAGCCGCACTGTGAAATCCCTGTTCCCAGCAGCTACCACCTGAGGGGGGGAGTTCCCTGTGCCCCCTCCCCTCCAAGACTTAACAGTACAGCCTTAGAAAGGGGATTTTCCAGTATAAACAGAGCTAAGCCAAACTCTTCTCCTGGCCTCTCCGTGCCCCAGCCCAGATTTGCCCCACATATAATTACCTGTGGATTTCACCTAGAAGACAGAGGATTTCACTTATAGCCCCAAATAGGCAGGCTCTGACGTAATGGCAGTCTGAGGAATATAGGTCAGGGAGGTGGCCTGGCCACTGGAAATGAATTCTGGAAGCAGAATAAGCAACCTTGTTAGAGGAGAAGATAGTAATCAGCAGTGGTCCTTGGATCTAAACATTTCACCTCCAGCACTCTTGCAGCTACAGCCCTCATCTGTTTCGCTTTCCTATTTTAAGTACCTGACTCACATTCTAAATATTGACTTCTATTTTTCTATTAGCACTAGATTTTCAGCCTCCATATTGACTTTGACTGTACCTATGGTTGATACTAAACCTCTCAGGTCAACAAACTTTTATAGCTGTTAGCTGCTCAAACCACAGTGGGCAGGAACTGGCACTATAGAGCAGTAGCTAGAAGCAATATTATTGGGAATTATAAATTATTCCTCTGCCTGAACTTTTCCTCTTATTCACATAGCTACATTCATTTTTAAACATGTGGCAAACGAATCGCACAGTGAGGACAATTGGGACTCTGTGATTTGGGGAGCACCCGCCACCACTAGCAGGGATGGATTCTCCCCTGGGAACCGCGGAGTAATGCCGGAGTCACAGCCGGCTACAGCAGCACAATCTCGGCCAGTAATGCCTGTGAGGACAGACAACACCCAGCCAGAGGATCAGCAGCCCCAAATCCATCGTAGCTGCACACACAGACCCCTAATGTCTCCTTTGGCTGACGTTTTAGCAGCACACGGAACTGAGCTGTTGCAACCAAATATCAGAGAGACTTGGCCATCCATCATTTGTAAAACACTTCATGTATGTAAGAAACAATAACAACATTAAAAGAACATTATGGCAGTGACAAAGCCAAGCCTAAAAAGTGAGGAAACGCAGCAATTAAGATCAACTTTTGCCTCACAGTACAATATTTTTCTGCAGACCACATACTGCTTTTTGGAATTAGGACCCATGCTCGGGAGCAGGGACAGGGAAGGTCCAGCTTGCCACAAGTTATGGCAACAATCCTATACCAAGGACTTTACTGACACAGATGAGTACAGCACTTGGATGTGAGAGGAATTGCATGAAGCTGCATCCCTCAAAAGATGCTCCTATGGGTGCTGCTGCCCCTGGGGAGTTGCCCAGCACGTGTCCCTGCACAAAGAGCTCACAGAAAAGATTGGTTTCCTGCCATCCCCCCTCTGCCACTCCACCTCACAGACAGCCAAAATGTCACCCGGATTTATCTTAAATTTTAAGTCCGTGCCATGTTCAGTTTAATGCTTTCTAAAAAGTTGTTATCACTGAGGAAATGATTACTGGGATGATAAGCTATGAATGACTTATTCATGCACTATTTCCAGTCCTTCATCAGTCTACTAGATCTTGTGCTTATGTTCCAATCCTTCACATACTGATTAATTTTTCATGTGCTACCAGGCCTTTTTCAAGCAAGGACTGCCAAACTAATGCAATCTGGCCATTTGTAAGCTGTTCCTTTCCTTTTTTGTTTTTCTTACCCCATGCCTGGAGTACAAGCCTGTGGAAGGAAGGAAGGGTCTGTCAGAGAACTTGTACGATCCTCATGATTTATTATTAATTGCTGGCACAGCAGTCCCTGCAGGTCACAGGACCCTGCCTGTGCTAAGCAACGTCTGGATGCTGTGCTGGGCACGGTACTGACTAGGAAAAGGGCTTTTCCCAGCCCTTCTAGGCAGGCAGAGGTAGTGTCCCCCTCCCGTGTAATGGGAATGGCAATAAAGCGCTGGCTGACCAAGTGCATGGGGGGCTGTGCTGCAGCAGAAACTGGGCAAGTGTCTGGAGCAGAACCCTCCACAGCAAACCAAGGAAACAGGCTTTTCCCTGGCCTGAAGTCTGCAGAATTACGGTTTTCAAGGATTTACCACTTAATGGCAAAATTCTGGCCCACAATTACGCTGTGTTCTCTCTGCCAAAGCACATACATGAGCTGTAATCAGAGAGTGGCTTTTTTCCCATCCTCCCTCCAGCTCTGCCATGAGGTGGAAGAAACTGTGATGGGTTGAGCCTGCTTTTCCCTGCTGTGCCAGGAATGGCACGTGCCTCAGCCCAGAGAGCTGCTGCTCAAATCCTGTTGCTAAAAGCCCCAGGTTTGGAGCACACAGTCCATGGCCCCACCAAAACCAATGGACATCTTTCCATCTGCACCTTGTGGCAGGATCAGGGCCACAAATACAGGCCATGAGAAGTGGGCAGAACATTAAATAAGTTGTGCCCTAAGGGAAGTGGCCAACACCAGTGCTCGGAGTGAGAACTAACTCTGCTTTGGCAGAGACTCCCTGCACAGCTGTAGCCAAGTCTCTCAGGCATTTGATAGTTTGATTCCTCACCTGTACAAAAGGTAATCCTGCCTTCAGCAGAGTGCTCTGAGGATGACTGCCCTGGGTTCTGGAATGGACTCTGAGGTACAGCATGTATAATGACCCTCAGATACCTAAACTTGATCCTTCTGGGGGAAACATTTATAGCCCTTTAGTTCCTAATTCCAGCTATACATTACCACAGCAGCAAGATGGAGCAAGAGAAGCTTGTTGTCTTACCCAGATCTCTCAAGCTGATCAGTGAACATTTTGGCTGTGCCGAGCCAGCACGATCACTTCCACACTGCCCCCCTATTCTGCAAGCAATGCAATTATCAGGCATTTGAGAAAAAAAAAACCAACAAAAAACCCAAAAAAAACCCCACAGGCGCACAAAAAGCAGTGCTTTGTGAGCTACCTGCTGCCATCAGGGTCCCAGGTGACCCAGGCTGGCTCTGCTGTGTGCCTGCAATCAGCATGGCTGGTGTGCTCTGAACAGCTTGTCCTTACCCCATCACTCCACACATGGGACACTATCCCCTTATTGCCCTCAGCCAGGGCCCTGACCTCAATTATTAACTGTGTTTAGCAAGGACATTATTAAACCTGACTCTCTGCTCCCAGATGAGCTATCAGGTGTCTCTCTTTAACCCAGCAGGAACCTTTTTCTCACCCCATGCCCTTCTTATTACCCTTTAATGTGCCCTGAAGCCTCTGGAGCAGCTCTGTCTGTCTCAGATAGTGCCATTTCTAGAAGGACAGGGGGAAAAAAAAACCAAACCCAAAAAACTGGTAAGTCCATTCCTGTAATTTTTTTCCTAACTGGCTCTAAAACATCTTTCCATTTCCTTTCTGTTTCAATCATCCATCTCTAATAACAAATTCTAAAAACCATCAGGTCTATCCAGTCACAGCAAACTGCTCAGCTGTGGATTGAAGCATGCTACAGTTTTTAGCAGGACATTGCTCTTCTTTATACCTGTGAAAACTGATCGCATCTGTCTGTGATGATTAAAAATCAAGGAGATATTAGTAAGTAGCTACTAATTAGCTTGCATTTTAATCGCGGCTTTTATGCCAAACAAACACAGGAGTGCCACTGAAACATAATATAAAATGTCAGCAAATGTCTCCACTTTAGAGCTTGGCAAGTGCAGCTTGCAATGTGCTGATGCCACCAGGGCACGGAAGGGCATTAGGCAATGCTCCCTGCTCCTCTTGGGCTCTGGCACAGAAATGCACCAGGCTGTGGCTGGGGCATAACCCTGGAGTGACTGAGAGCAGTCTAAGGCAGCTTGGCTTCATGAGCAGCACCAAAAGCCCAGTGGAGGCTGTTCCAGCAGCTGAATTAAGGAGAACTCAGAGACCCTCACCTGGTTTTCTACTTCCTCGCTCCTCTTCTTCAGGTTTTTACAAGAGGGATGTGTCAGGGTTCATCTCATGCTGGGAAGGAAGCACCCCTGTGCCACCCTCAGAATGCAGAAGGCGTGGGTAACCGGGTTAACTGGGAACCTCAGTCAGATATCAGCAGTGTCCCTGCATCTCCTGCAGCCTCTGCATCACCCATCCAGCAGCAGTGACAGCTGCCAGCCAGCAGTGCAGCTCTCCCGTTGCCGTCACTTCCAGCACCAGGCACAGGCACTGTGCCAGCAGTGCCCCCTGCAGTGCCCCACGGCTGCACGGGGTCTGACCTCACTCCCTGCTCCATCTGGGCAATCTCCCATCCCTCCCAAAACCACCTGGTGCGAGAGGAGCTGCTCTGGGGCTGCACTTCTGAAAACCACCACCGAACTTTTCATTCCCACTGCTGTCCTTCACTACACGTCCGTACGGCGCCCAGCATCCCGAAGCCCTCATCTCCTCCAGAGCCCCTAGGGGCTGCTAGATTGCAAAAAATACACACCAAAGAGCAGCTGGAGAGCAAAACGTTCCTCAAACCTATCCTTCCACTCATGGCAAGCAGCTGAAAAACGCAGCACCCTTCAAATAAAAGGCTGTGACTGAATATTGCAAGTGCAATGAATGTTTTATGGATGAGAATGCTCCTGCCCCTCAAAATATTTGTTTTCAATACCCACAAAGTAGTATAATGTCATTTAGCGAGGAGAATTCTGGCAGTTGATGCACAATCTGGCAGAGCTACAAGTACTGTAGGTGTTATGATACACACACAACATGTTTTACAAATAGAAAGTGGTTTCCAGAGTTCTTTAATACATTCTAATTTCCCTCACCTCTACCCAAAAAAGCTGCAGTTATGAAAATACTGTTGCATACTGAAATATTAAACTAGAAATCTGAAGAGAGTTGTTTTTTTAAAAAGCTCTCTTTTCAGCGATTCCTTCTTCTCTCTTTCTTTTTTTTTTAAGTCAGGTATGTTTTTAGCAACTTAAACAGGTTGGGTTACCCACAAGAAGTAGTAATTTTTCCACCTAGCAGATTGAGGCATTCATACCCTCTTCAAACATTTCTAAATTTATTCTCCAGTATTATTCAAATAGAAATATTTGCATGTACACCCTGAATCGGATAAAACCCTTTTAGTACTAACTCATGGGTAGAAACCACACAAATGAAGAAGATTAAAAAATGCACCTTCTTTGAATCCAAGGAGCCTTTGCAAGAAGTCCTTCCAAAAAGCCATCCTGTCTCAATTGGTTGTTATTATTTCTTTTTGGAGGAGAATCCTGCTCAAGAGCAAGTCTGGTACCTATACAACATGCAATGAGATACACCCTTACCTGGCCAGCAGGCAGGCAAGGGGTTATTAGCCCAATTTACAGGTGGAGACCAAAGGAAAAAGAGACCAAGTGAACTTTGCAAGGTCACCTGAGACACCTGTGCCGAACAGTTTTCTTGCTCAAGTCCCATGCCTTAGTCACAACACGAGGATTCCTTCCCAAGAAGTAACATCAGCTGCTTCTTGTGGATTTTCCAGGAGTAGGAATGTCGGATTTTAACTTTTACAAGTCTCTGAGGTCACCAGCTTCACTCTTCACTTAGGTGAAGTGACCAGACTCAGTTTCAGGAACAAAGCCCCTCAGAGAGCACTCAGGAGTGAGCAGAACCAACCACTGCCCCATCCAACCTCCCACCCAGAGGAGGGCATGTCAATTCCCTCTGTTTGGGCAGTTCCACACAAAATCACAGTGGAGGCCCCTGCCTGATCCACGAGGAGTGTGCCAAGGAGGCATCATGCAGTAACCTTAGCACCGCAGTGGCATCCTGCACCTGAGCCATGGGGGCCTTACCTGGTCTGGGCAGTGCCACAGGGCCGTGGGCACATCACTGAGCAGCTCAGCACAGAGCTGAGCCTTGCTGCCTCAGTCAGCACTGAAAACGACTCAGTGCACATCCATACCATGAGGATACATGGAAAGTTTCTTCTGGGAACATGGATGAATGGGAAGGTGTCTGCTGATGACGTCCCAAACCGGTGGCATAGATATTTCATAATCCAAATGAAGATGCTTCTAGTTTGTCTCAGAGAATAATCTCTAGGAAATGCAGTGTTTTCAACTCACTCACTTGGGATGGGAGATTAACAACCAGAGAATGAGTTCCCCTATAGGGAGAAGAGCAAGGTGGAGGAAAACTGCAGCCTATGATCGCATTTGGCAGGCTGTGCTACCCTAGGAACAGGACAACCTAAGGGAGCAGGACCTGGAACCTACTGGGGTTTCTCAGGCTTTGTGACCTGCTTATTCCCACAGCCTACTGTCTTCAATCCAATACATCTGTCCTGCAAAGAAGAGCAACCTTCCAATTGTGAGCTTCTATCCATGCTCCCAGCATGGAACATCTCCCAGACATCTTTAAATTGCTACACATGAGGCAACCATGAGGGTCCATGTAGGTTGTGATGAGGGAAAAGTTCTTTTATGCTGCACTGCTAAAGAGGGGATGATGTGATGCTGAGAACAGGGCAGAGCAGGGTGGTATGTGTCTATCAGCTGCAGATCACGGCCACAAGGTCTGTCTGTAGCCTCAGGACAAAAACTGAGAGAATAAATTGGTACAAATTACATGAATTATCTAAATAATGCTTGTTATAAAATTACATCTCCATGCTGCCATCCGTTAGCCTGCAAGCAGCTCCACAGACAGCAGAGGAACTACACGAAAATAAAATATTACCCAGTGCAAGGTGGGGCTGAATGATTGTGCCTTTAGCATTTCCTACCTGCTTGCAAACAGACTCCCACCTTTACAACTCTAATTACTGGGCTGGATTCTCACCTAAACTCAACAATGCTGATTTGGGCTAGCTCTGAATCTGTGATTTACAAGCATTTGCTGATAGCCACTGTGGCCTGCTGTCTGTCTCTGGGTTGTTTGCTAAGTTCCATAGTATGGCCTGTGGTGTTTCCCCCTCCTGCTGCTGCCCAGCTGCCCCAAGGTAACGAATGGTGAGCCCAGGGCTCCAGCTCCATCCACCCACTTGTGACAGGCTTTCACCTCGCTCTTCCCCTCACAAATCCAACCTGGGAGACACAAACCTGGCCATCAGTCCAGTCTCCAGCGGAGGTGAGTCCCAACCCAGCAGATCATGTGGATAAGTCCTGAGGGACTTAAGCATGTGCTTAAGTTCTCTGCTGGATCAGTGCCTTTGCAACCAGTCCGACTGCTTTGTTAGCAGTGCTGAGCACCAGGGCTGAGCTCCAACAGGAAACATCAGCTTCCCTTTGAAGTCCTGCCACTGATGTTCACGTAGGTGGGACTTCAAAGAAGAGCCACCGCTTCCCCTCCCAGTATCGGAGGCCCCAGTGTTGGAGAAGCAGTCCTGCTGGTTTTAATTGCATGAAGGGATGCTTTAGGGCGGACGATTCAGCCCTTCTCAGAAAAGGGACAACTTGAAAAAGTTCCCACCTGCTGGCAAGAGACCCAAGGAGAGGTGAACCTGCACCCCAAAATACCCTTTAAAACAAAGGTCTGTGGAAAGAAACCTCATTCCCTTCTGTTCCCTGTTTTCCATAGTGCCACTGAAAACTACCTTGTGAGCATCTAGTTTACTCTGGAGCTGCACTCCTGACCAGCGTAAGGGCCTCTCGCCGACTGGATGTGGATGAGGAATGGCCAACCTCAGCTCCCATAATAGAGATCACTGGAAAAACTGACTTCAACAACAGGCAGACCGAGCCAACATGAGGAAATACCCCCACAGGCAACCTACATGGCTGATTCTGCTGCTGACTGACAGTGCAATCACACACCAGAGCTCCTCTAATTTCTCTGTATCTCTTTTCCTTGAGGGAAAACAAAGCAGAGAAGTCCACATCCTAAAGGGTGTCAATGAACTCAAATGACATCAAAATGTGGCTCCACCTCTCCTCTTGCAGATTGCCGATATCCATCTCTTCTCTCAATCTTCAGCCAGAAGCAAGAGCCAGTCAGAGGGGAGAGGGATCAGACTCCTAACACAGAAAAGCCTGGGGACCATGGAATGCACTAGAGAAGCAGCCAGCATTCCCAGGAGCCAGAGAAACAGTGCAGGATTTACATGCGTGTGCAAAGCTCTTCCATGCTCATATTGCTTGTTTTCTCCTCCCCGAATTCCCTTCATGTATCCAGATTCCATACATTTCTCCATTCAAAAGCCAGCTACATGAGCAGGCATGGATTTTGAAGGAAGATGAGTAATTCTGTGTTCTCCATGGAATGAGTACTTTGTGACCTCACTATACAGGGTTCAGCTGAGCTCTGCTGTTCTTGTCACCAACTTCCCATAACCTGGTCATCTGCCCTGGTCACTTCATGTTCTGTGCCTCCTCACACAACACTTGCACGTTGCTTTTGGAACAAACTCGAGTCAGCAGGAAAGCAGTGTACGCCAGTGGGGATTAGTAAGAGCAGGAATTTTAACCCCAGTAAAACCAGCTAAGCAAAGATGTGCCCCAAAAATGCAGAGAGCTCTCAGTGCCAGACCCTGAGGGGCTGACAGCAGCAGTGCAGTGTGACAAGACTGGACTTGACCACTCAGATGATCCCAGCCCAAACCCTGGTGTCTGCTCTGGTGTGAAGAATGACCAAAAAGCTCAACCGAAACAACTCCTAGCTCAGGATGAAAAAATGAGTATGGGAAGTCCCCCATGTGCCTTTCAGTGACACAGCCATGGTTTGCTCAACCAGCTCAACAGCAGAACAACTTGCACAGAAATATTTGATAAAAGATCTCCTTTTATCAATAGAAAAGTGATTTTTTCAAGACATTTCTCTTAGAATTTTGAACTTGTACCAAAAAAATGCCAATATGCATTCTCAGCCAAAACTATGCAACTATTTTCCCATTAAAGATTTTTGAGATTTAGGAGTCTGGGGGTTCTAATTGCTACTTTTTTCTGAGTATTTAATCAACATTTTCCACCAAGGGAGGAAAAATATTCTGGTCAAGTGCTGGTTTCCTTGCAAGGTTGAGAAGGGCAAGTGGGAGGAGGGATTGCTGTACTTTTCCTTAAAGACACAAACATTCTCTTATAACTGTAGTCACCATGCACTTGTGAGCCTGACAAATTTAGAGGACTTAAAATCAATCAATAAAAAAAGAGCTTGACCACAAGGGAAGTTCTGGTCAGCCCTTCAGTTTTACATCATAGACAACATTAATTTTATCACAGCCTTAAAAAATTAAAATAGAAAAATGCATCTTCTTGGAAAACAGCAGTTATTTTCTTCCCCTGCTCAGATATTTTTATAAGCCTGGTTCCACCAGCCTCACTCCTGTTGAGAATCACCTTTCCCTGCAGGGCAGAGCATTTATTTAGAGCTGAGATATTATGTCCCAAGCAGGACACTGAGATGCCTCCACCCAACAAAAACTCTACTGTGCAGCTGAGCTGGACCAGCTACATCCCAGGTCCAAGTCTGGTTTGCAGCATTCCCCATAGTGTCTGGATACTGGCCTCTATAAATAAACAGGCCAGAAGGTCTGGAGAAGAGGTGAAGCCTTTCTCATTAGCTGTGAGCAAGGAAGGAAGTTGTACCTCACCAAAGACTGCGGGAATTCACAACTCCCTCCTTCCCTTAATAGCACTGCTGGAGGCAGAGAGGAGCAGGGCAGAGCAGCCTGACAGGGATGGTCCAACAAAACTGTTGAGACAACCAGTGAAATGAAATCTGCACATGAGTAAGGGTGGCAGAACTTGCCTGACAGATACCTTTCTTGCTGGCTAATCAGAAGCACAATTTATAGCTCTTTCCATGAAATCTCAGCAAAAGAACACAACGGCACACAGACTGATTTGGTTTGCAGGCAGATGTGTCTGAACCCTTATTTGTTCAGAGAATTGGTTTTGATAGCTTGTTGTCACCCCCAACATGTTTTTCTGGTTACTTACGCACATTAGCTTAGCAAAACTTCCACTGGGAAAAGATTTCTCTGGTCCAGGAGGAGATTCCCAGGAGGAATCTTCTGGGCAAAACAAACCTGGCCAGAGCAGCCAATGATTTTGGAAGCCAGAAGATGCACTTTTGAAGGCCTTATACAGATCAGGGAATTGAATTTGGATCTCCTAAATCCAAGAGGGATATCTTAACCCCCAGACAAGAGGCAATTCTTCAATGTTGCTTTCCTGCAGGAGTCACTTCACACTGCATATAACTCATGCAACATTTGCAGGTAACAGCCAGAGCAGTTCTGCAGAACAGTGACCCAGAAAGAGCAGGAACATGACCCTGGTTCTCCACGTGCTAGAGCAGTGACTTGGCTATCCACTGGGTTATTGCAGTAATCAGGAAAAACAAATCCCTTCACAGATCCTGTGTCTTGCAGGAGGAATGGAAAAAACTGGAAATGTCCCAGCATGCTGGGCAACAGGAGAAGCGTTTCCTCCCTGCTGCTACGGGGGGCAGCTCCGCGGTGTTTATCACCTCTTGTCGCCAGAGTCGGGATCTGGCCTGCTGCCTTCCACCCTCATTCAGAATGCACTTTCATCTCTAGTATAAACACTGAGGAATATCAAAAGCCCTGTTGACAGTACTGCTCTCATTTTCTGCTTTAAGAAGTTGCCAAAATGTACAAAATTAAACTCCCCGAGTCACAGTAGGCTGTTTTGTCAGTTTATCCAATTGGTAATGTAATACTATCGCAACTTCTATCATTCTCTCACTTTTTAAAATCTTTCTTTCTTTTTCTTTCTTTCTTTCTTTCTTTCTTTCTTTCTTTCTTTCTTTCTT
>VYZP01017085.1:22927-58140 GCA_013400635.1 Hypocryptadius cinnamomeus | reverse complement strand
TCTGCTAAAAACCCCAAAATTCTGCTAAAAACCCCAAAGCTGTGATGAAAACCCCGAAGCTCTGCTAAAAACCCCAAAGCCCAGGCCCTGTAACACCACAGGGCCAGGCTGCCCCCGAGCCAAAAGAGGGGCAGCTCCTCTGGGCAGGGCTGTGCCACCAGAGCCAGAGCACCTGGAGAGGGACAGGGACAACAGGAGGCTCCAACACCCCCGAGCCACTTGCACCAGGATGAATGAATTTGCATTCCAAACCACCCAAGCCCCAAAGGACACTCACCCTCCACCACCTCAGGGGCTCAGAGATTTGCCTCAGCCTCCCAAGACAAGGAAGATGCCGGGTTCCTGGTGCTGATCTGAGTTCTCTCCCAGCCCAGGAGCTCCTGGCTGCTCCCTGGGCCCTCAAACCCAACACCCAACAGCAGCACAACGCAACCGAGCGTTGCCACACCACGGATGGTTGTGACACAGCTGCTAAAAACCTAAATAAGCCGCTCTTCCAGACTGACCCTCTGCAAATCCCTCCTAATCCAATCTTGTTTATGGCATTAAGTTGGACCCTCCCATACTGAACACCCCTGTTTGCTCAACAGTTGGGAAAATCCTGGTCTTTTCTCAGTCCTGGTTGAAGCTCTGATGCAGAAGTCACCAGAGCTTCCTTCTCATGGGTGGAGGTGTTTGGGGACAGGGCTGCACCTGCACTCCCAGCTCCACTTCCCACTGGCACGTCCCCTGTGTGCCACATGGGCATGGAAAACCTCCCTCTGTGCCAGCGTGACACAGCCAGGAGTTCTCCTTTGCTGGGCTCTTGTGGTTTAAAACAGAGATTTCTCCACCTTATCCCAGCACAAGGGAAGAGCTGGAGGAGATAAACCCTGCTCTGACCTCCAGCTTCCCCCACAAATCCCAGCTGGGATCCAGGTTAGGAAACCAGCCCCACTCCACGTTAGTTTGGTGTGATATTCCCACAGAAGACACCAGAGCCACATTCCCCACCACAGCTCAGGGCTGGGAATGCTCTGCCCTCCCCGAGGCCATCCCACAGATGGATCCCACATCAGGAGGACACAAACCTGTGGCTTTGCCACAGGCTGTCACAGGCACACGCCTCCTGATTCCTTCAGGGAGGAGAAAACCCTGCCCGTGTGTCCCCAGGGTCCTCTCGGTCAGCAGACATCTGCCACCACACGGGGGGCAGAGCAGCTCAGCCAGGCAGCCAGGAGGAGGAAAGTGTTAGAATCACCCTCAGTCTCCCTGGAATCTGCAGGAAAGGCGTGACACAGAGAAAGAAATCTGTTTTATCTTTCCTAAAAGGAAAGCCAAACCTGTTTATAAAGGGAGACGCAGGTGGAGAGGCTGGCACAGGCTGGAGCAGTGGGAATGGAGCTCCTTTCCCTCTGCTTCCCCCCCAAATAAGCCTGGATCTTGTTTGGATCCATCCAGCTCGGGACAGGAACATCCTCAGGGATCTGCACATGGAGCTGGGGAGGAGCTCCAGAGGGATCCAGTCCGTGCCAAAGCAGCCCCTGGAGCGTGGGAAGCCACCCGTGGGGCCCAGCAGCACTGGAGCAGGGAGGAAGGAAGGGTTTCCTCCCTCCCACCCATCCCAGGCAGGGGGCAGGGCAAGGAGCAGCCGTGGGGCTGCTGGGAGGGCAAAGGTGACAGCTCTGAGTTCTGCTGTCACAGTGCCACACGGCTGGGGTGGTGGCAGCAGCACACGGTGGCTCCCGGAGCAGCAGCAGGATGGTGGCATCCACCCAAAACAATGGGATCCACAGGGAATGGCAACACAGCTCCACCTCTGAGCACCCCACAGCTGCCACCAGCCCCCCCAGACGAGCTGCTGGTGACACCTGTGGTGCTGTGACACCTCCAGCACAGCCCTCGTGTCCCATGTCCCCTCTCCTGCTCTGGCTCAGGTGGCCACAAGCCAGGGATGGGCATCCCCTGCAGCTGCAGCCCCTTTCCTGGGAAGAGCACGGTCCTCACACGTGGGGGAGGAGCTGGTGGGAGCCCTGCAGCCCCCAGAGCAGCCAGACACAAGCACAGGATGAGGGCAGAGGACCCTCAGGACACCCTGGTGGCCACGGCACCAAAGGGAAGGTCACCAGCACGGTGGGAACAGAGCCAGGAATGTGGATATTAAGGATCAGTGGAGGATCAATGTCCTTTTCCTGCTTTATTCCCAAATCCTGACAAAGATTGCATCCACCTCACCCATCCCTTCCTGAGGTGTCACTTCCCTGCTCTCCCAGATGTCACCTCTGCAGTCCCAGGTGATTCAGCATCAGCCATCCTGCTCAGCAGCAAGGGACAGGGACAGGGAGGGCAGAAGAGCCACTGCACTTCCAGGCAGGGAATCACTCCATCCCCAGGGAACCCCATCCCTGACTGCTTTGCACAAAGATCTTCCAAATTCATGAGCAAATGACCAAGAATAATGAGAGTGAGTGAATTAACTCCAGGCATGGAAGGCAACTCCAGCTCAGGGACCTGCAGCTCTCTGTGCTGGGGTGTGCTCCTTCCAGTGGGGTGGGATGGGATGGGATGGGATGGGATGGGATGGGATGTCAATGCCAGTCACCCCTAAGTTACTATTTTTTAACACACAACCAAATCTACCCAAACCAAGCTCTTTTTGAGCTGTGGGGTGGAACAAGATGCTCTTCGAGGTCCCTTCTAACCCGAATCATTCCATGATTCTCTGATTTTACCCTCCCAAGCTGCTTCCCTGGCCAGGCCCCTGGGCTCTCTGGTAGTGCCTTGTGTGTTGTAATTTCCCTTCCAGCCCCAGCAGTGACTCCTGGATCTCTGTTTGTGTAAAGCTCCACCACATGCCGGGTAACAGCCCAACCAGGAATTCACAAATTCATCCTTGGAGGCAGCAATTGCCACTGCAGCCATCTGTCAGAGCAGGAGCCAGGCAGTGCAGGGACAATCCAGGGGCTGGATGTGTCACACAGTGCCGTGGATGAGCCCCTGAGGGGGAGCAGCAGACGTGCCACAGTTTGGGATCTCATGGGAGCCACACTCTGGCCACCCCCCCCAGGTTCGCCCTCCTCACCTCCCAAAAAAAGCCAAAAACTTTCCAAACTACAGCAAATTTCCCAACTTTTTTGCCATTCCCCCTCTCCCTGCTGCAGCCCAGCCCGGGATATTCCCTCCCAGCAGCTTTGGCAAGTGGGATCAGCCCCCAGCCCCCCTCCAGCCCCATCCTGCTCCCGGGGGACCCCAAAATCCCCTTTACCTCCTGCCCCTGGAGCTGCTCCTTCCAGGGGCCAGCCCGGGCGGGCACACTTGGCAGGACAGGGACAGGGACAGCGACACTCCCGCTGTGCAATGATTAATTCCAGCTCCGGGTGACAAAGTGAAAGCCAAACAAGGCGAGGCGGGGATGCGGCCGCTGCTTTTCCCTGTCCCCGGGTGCCGCCCGCCGATGGCAGCTCCCGGCGGGACTGGAAAGACCTGTCGGTGCTCCTGCCGGAGCCACCGGGCACGGCACGGGCAGCAGAGGTGTGGCAGAGGCCAGCAGGGCTGCTGTCACCGCCTCTGGGGCTGTCACCCACACCCTGAGCCTGCCGAAGGGCTGGGGACAGGTTGGTGCCGGCTGGATGCATCCCACAGCCCAAAGAGGAACCCGAACCTGTTCCACCCCTGTGGGGCTGGGCCTGCCCAGGGAATGGACACATTTAATCTGTCCTTGAGCCAGGCTGGGCCTGGAGACCCCTGACCTGTGGCTGGGACCCTCAAATGCTCGAGGAGTAAGCCCAGGAATCCCCCATCCCAAATCCAGAAGCGCTGGGATGCCCTGAGGAGCTGCTCCCAGTGCCCACCTCCCACTGCAGCACAAACAGCACAGCCAGGGGGAGAAAAGAGGGGAAAAAAATGGGGAAAAATGCAGCTTTACTTCTCCCTGACATTTAATAACCTTTATTGCCCTCTGAGCAGCAGTTTCCCGTTCCAAGAACCGGCAGCAGGGCTGATTTTCCTCCAGGCTGGAAAAGCTTTGGAGCCTGGCAGCTGCCCCATCCCCTCCCCCTGCACCACAAACCCCCAAAGGTTCCAAACCAGGGGGAAACTCTGTGGGGTGACCCTTCCAGAGCTCCCTGGGACCCCTGCAGCATCCTGCAGCTCCGGGATTCTCCCCACAGCATTCCCAGGCTGCTGGGGGAGACCTTTCAGCACTGGGGGTGCACAGAAGATTCCAGGGATGCAGCAGAGCATCGGAGCCAGCGGATGAGGCACTTACCAGGCACGGGGGAGAGGCGCTGACAACTCGCAGGAGGCAAAAGGAGGAGTTAATGGTGCTGCAATTCCCAGTGCCTCCATCGTTAGGGAAGGAAAACGCATCCGAGCAGCCTCGCTCGAATGCACAACGTAATTTGTTTCGGATTTAATGTCATCCTGCTTCCTGGAGGTGGGCTGGAGCTGGGAAAAGCCTCTGCTTGTATCGACCGTGCCCCGGGGGAGGTGGAAGCAAAGGAGGGGATTTGAGGAGTTTTGTGGAGGGAAAAGCTCAGCTGAACGTGGGCAGGGCTGCTGCTGCAAGAGGCTGAGACCACCGAAGTGAGACATCACCCCCTGGAGCTGCTGGCTAAAAACCACCTCAAATCAGCTCCACGTGGAATATCAATGTTTTATGAAGGATCCCAGCGAGGTTTTCTCCTGCCCCCCAAACTCTGCACACTGAAAGCAGCATCGCCATGGGGCAGTGGCATCACCTCACCCAGAACCGCGAGTTTGGGGGCAGGACAGCAGAGGGATGGGGGAAGCCCAGTTTTCTCTGGGATTGAATCCTCTCTTGGAGCCCCGAGCCTGGCAGGAGCAGGTCAGGATTTTGCCCAGCCTGATGTGTTTCCTCCTCGGGGCCTCTCGTTTGTGCAGGCGGCTGCGAACGTTTCCTCCTCCCGGAAAAGCCCCGGAGGGAGCAGCCCGGATGGGCACTCACATCCCTGACTTCCCCAGCCTCCAAAACACCTCTAATTCGGGAATCAGACCCCCTCAGCCCACCCCCCTAAAACCTGCAGAGCTCCCCTGCACCTCCTGCTTCTGGCTTTTCATCCAAGAGCACGGCAGGGCCCTGAGCCCTGCCAGGGCTGGGAATTCCAGTCCAATCTCCAGGTGCTGCTGCTGCTGCAAGAGAGAGAGAGAAATAATCAAATACAGACCTGGGGGGGTCCCACGGCAGTGAAATCGCTGGGTTTTTCCTGCAGGGCTGGAATAAGGAAGAGATAAACCACGTTTGCTCCAGAGCACAGGCAAACAACTGCTTATCACCACGTTGCCAGCCTCAAGGCTATTGCAGGGTGTCAGGAAAAGTGTAATTCCTCTCCTCTCCCGGGAAAGGTTCTATTTTTGGCCCCTCTGTCACAGGGAGCTGCTGCCTGCACCCGCCTGGGGCTGGAGAGCAGCCAGCCCTGCAGAGCCCCTGCCCTCCCCCTGCCACTCTCACCGGGGAAGGGATGGACTTCAGGGGAAACTGAGGCAGCTCTGGTCCAAGCTGCAGGATCACCCTGGCCTGGCTCGCAGACAAAGCTCCAGGCAGAGCTCAGAGCCTCTTCCAGGGCCTGAAGGGGCTCCAGGAGAGCTGGAGAGGGACTGGGGACAAGGGATGGAGGGACAGGACACAGGGAATGGCTCCCAGTGCCAGAGGGCAGGGATGGATGGGATATTGGGAAGTGGGAATTGTTCCCTGGGAGGGTGGGGAGGTCCTGGCTGTGGCTGCTCCATCCCTGGAAGTGTCCCCAGGACAGGGCTTGGAGCACCCTGGGACACTGGAAGGTGTCCCTGCCATGGCAGGGATGGGATGAGCTTTAAGGTCCCTCCCAACCCAAACCATTCCAGGATTCTGTGATAACCCAAAGCTCAGCTGCAAAGGGGCAGAGCCAGACTTTGTGCTGGATTTTCCAGTGACATTTTAGGGGTCTTTGGTCATTTTCAGGCTGGAAAATGACGAATCCTGTGTCCCTGGCTGGGGGGGGACAGAAAAAGCCACAGCTGGCCTGACCCAGTGCTGGTGACAGCCCTGTGTGGTGATGAGAGACCACTGGGTCCTTCTGCCAACACATTTGTGACACTCTCTGTGCCACAATTCCCTTGGCCAAAGAGGACAGGTCCATCCATTTCTCCCTCTGTCCCTGGCTCCACTCCCCAGCCCTCACCAGCTCACCTCGCTGAGCTCCACCACTCCCCTGCAATGCCCAACCCAAACAGCCAACACATGGAAAAAGCCCATTTTGGATGATTCCCCTCTGTCCAAGTGTGAGATCGGTAATTGAGGGTAAAATTCCATCCAGGCTTCTGAAAACAGCCCGATAAATGAGCTCAGCTCCTCGCTGGTTGACTCAGCTAATCCTTCAGCTGCCGCCAGACAGCTTTGATCGTATCTTCTCTCCTTGGGCTCCCTTTAACGCCAAGGCCGAGCCGTGGCAGCTGCAGCAGCTCCCTGCAATTCATAATCTGCCTTTATTCCTGGCTGCACCACTGAACAGAGGTCGCCTCCCGCTCCTGGCTTGATTTATGAATATGGATTTTGCTGGTGAAGCCATTAGGAGCGGTGATGGAGCAATTCCCCGTACATCCTGCACCAAGGAGTGCCTCATTTGCAGCCTGCCCCGCAGAACGCTCCCCCTGCAACGCTCTTCATGCAGGGAAGATTATATTAAGGCTTTGTCTGTAATGCTGTAATTCCAGCTCGCCTCCCTGAGCCCTCTCCAATGGGAAACAACCCTGCCACAGGCAGGGAAGCGCTGGGGGAAGGAGGGAACTCGTGCCCAGCGGGAGGAGCTGATATCCCGCTCCAAAAGCTTAAAGAGAAGTGTTAAATCTGCTGCCAGCCCAGCAGGGACCCTGCTCCGGCTGCTTGGGGTGCTGCCCCAGTGCCTCCATCCATCCATTCCTCTATCCATCCATCCATCCATCCATCCATCCATCTATCCACCCACCCGTCCCTCCGTCCCTCCATCCACCCCCCATCCATCCATCCATTCCTCCATCCATCCACCCATCCATCTATCCATCCATCCATCCATCCATCCACCCATTCACCCATCCCCCATCCCTCCCTCCCTCCCAGGGGATGCTCCAGCTGGAATAACCAGGGTGAGGGCTCATCCTGCTCTGCCGCGCTGGGAGCAGCAGAGCCCTGCAGGGCAGAGCCACCACCCCGGCTGGGCCAAGCATCGCTCCCCGAGGAAGCCCGAACAGCTGGGATCCCTCTCCCAAGGTCGCATTCCCGGTGCTCCCTGGGGAAGCCTGAACCGCTCAGATCCCTCTCCCAAGGTCGCATTCCCGGTGCTCCCCGGGGAAGCCCGAACCGCTGGGATCCCTGTCCCAAGGTCGCATTCCCGGTGCTCCCCAGGGAAGCCTGAACCGCTGGGATCCCTGTCCCAAGGTCGCATTCCCGGTTTCGGGTCAGCACGTCCCAGCCCCGCTCCGCAGAGCTTTGTAGCCGTGCGGAGGAAGAAACAGGCTGTGCCCGGAGGCCTGGCTGTGCAATTAGAGAAAACAAAGAGGGAGAAGGGAATTGTGTGAGCAGGGGCCGGGATACAGCTCCTGCTTCCTGGCTCCCAGCCGTGGTTTTGTCCCATCGCTGCCGTATCCGCTTGTTTTGGAGAGGTTTCCCCTCCAGCTGCCCCCTGTCAGGCACCGCCCTGCACAGGGACAATTTGGCACCTTCTCCCTAAAAAAATAGCAACGGCCAGGATGTGGTCATGGGTGAAACAAGCACGTTGTCCATGTGGGAATCTTTGGGAAGGGTCCCAAGCAAAGCCAAGTTTCCCCTTCACAGCAAAAACACTTGGAAAGGTGCACAAGTAATATCCAAGGCCTCTCTTTTCCAGAGAGGCAGAAAATTAAATTTCCATGTTATTTATCTAGGAACTCCTAAATGGAGCAGATCCATCCAGCTCATCACTCACCAGCATCCCCTCATTTGTTTTTAATTAGCAGGAGCACACAGGGCTGAGGCAGGCAGATAATGGAGCTCAGGATCACGGGAGATCAGGAAATCCACCCCCACAGGCTGGGAGCAGGGCTGGGATCAAGGCACCCGAGCAGGAAACAAGGGGACACTCACTCTGAGGGCTCAGGGGTGGTGGAAGCCAGGATTGAGGGACAGGGGACACAGGGGACAAGGCTTCTGGGACTGCAGCTCTGGGTGGGCAGCCCTGGTGTCCCAGGGCAGGAATAATTTGGGTTCCTGGAGGTGAGGAGAGGGATGACAAGGTGACAGAAAGCCCCAGGGAGAAGCCACCCATGGAGGAAAATGCTTCCAAGGGAGGTAAGATATGAAGGGAGAGAGGGAGGGGAGGGAATTTGGAGTTGTCCCCCAGCTACTGGAGGTGGGATGATGGGAACTGGTTCACTTGGATCAGCTGGAGAGGGGTGGGATGTGGGACAGTGGACTGGTGCAGGAGCAGGGAAGGAGGAGCCGAGTCCCACAGGGGTGCCCCAGGGGTCCCAAATCCCACAGGTACCTCCAGGGGTCCCGGTTTCTGCAGGTGGCCTGATCCAAGAGCCTCAGGGAGCAACATTTCACACGTGTGTGTGGCTCCCAGTCCCACGAGTGTCCACAATGGATCCTGATCCCATGAGTGTCCACATCCACACGGATCCTGGTCCCACAAATGTCAGTGTCCATTTGATCCTGATCTCACGAGTGTCCGTGTGGATCTCGGTCCCACAAGTGTCGGTGTCCATGTGAACCCCTGTCTGACACATGGTCATATCCATGTGGGTCCTGATCCCACGAGTGTCCGTGTCCATCTGGGTCCTGATCCCACAAGTGTCCGTGTCCATGTGGATCCTGATCCCACGAGTGTCTGTGTCTGTACTGATCCAGGTCCCACGAGTGTCCATGTGAATCCTGATCCCACCACACGGTTCCCAACCCCATGAGTGTCCGTGTCCATGTGAATCCTGATCCCACGAGTGTCCATCTCTGTGTCCATGTCCATGTGGATCCCAACCCCACGCGTGTCCATATCCATGTCCATGCGGATCCCAATCCCACGCGTGTCCATATCCATGTGGATCCCAGTCCCACGCGTGTCCATGTCCGTGTCCATGCGGATCCCAGTCCCACACGTGTCCATGTCCGTGTGGATCCCAGTCCCACACGTGTCCGTGTGGATCCCAGTCCCACGCGTGTCCATGTCCGTGTCCATGCGGATCCCAACCCCACGAGTGGCCGTGTCCGGTCTCCAGGCGCCCCCTGGCGGACACGGCGCGGTCCAGCCTCGCCCGGCAGCGACTGCTCGGGGAGAATCCCAAGGGATTGATCCCAAGGGATTGACCCCACGGGACTGAACCCCACGGGACCGAACCCCACGGGACTGAATCCCAAGGGATTGACCCCACGGGACTGAACCCCACAAGATCGAACCCCATGGGACTGAACCCCATGCGATTGATCCCCACGGGATCGAACCCCACAGGACTGAATCCCAAGGGATTGGCCCCACAGGATTGATCCCCACGGGACTGAACCCCACAGGACGGATCCCCACGGGACTGAATCCCACGGGACTGAACCCCAAGGGATTGACCCCACGGGACTAAACCCCACGGGGGCTCTGGCAGGACAAGGTGACATTAAACCAGGAGCTGGGAGCAGAGCCCATCACCCACAGAGGTTAAGGACGGCTGGGTCATGGCACAGGACAAGGTTTAGGAGTTCGTGCCTGAACTTGGGGAGTTCAGAGCTCCACGGCCAGGGTTTGATCTCAAAAACAATCAGCTGCCAAGGAACTTACCGGCAAAACTGGGCTGCAAAACTCAAAGCACGACATTCCCTCCAGGAAAGGCAGGACAGGGAACACGGGGCTGGCACAGGACCTGCAGCAGGAGGAGGAAAAGCTCCTCGGTGGCAGCTGAGGCATGCCACAAGTTCTCCCATTTCCACAGAATCCCTTGGAAAAGCAGTGCAGAGCTGGAGTGGGTGTGAATTTCAAGTGTAGGAAACACAGACAACTCTCAGGCTGACCCCACAGAGAAGGGGCTGACACCATCACCTCCCCCTCGTCATCCCTCGTGCTGGTTTGCTGCCAGCTGATCCCTTTCAGACCAAGTGGGAGGAAGAATGGGGATAAAAAATTATCCAGGATTACCTCAGGCTTCCTTTCAGACAGAGAAAGCTGGGCCTGGGAGGGCAGGAGGTTTTGTCAGGCTCAGGGTGCCAGTTCTGCCACCCCAAATCTGCTGGGGGAGGGAGCCAGGCACCATGGGCACCCCAGGGGAGATGCAGGAGGAGAGGACAGAAAACAGGGATAAGGCAAGAACTGGGATTTCACAGCATGAAGTGTAGGATGTGTGTGTCACATCTTCAGGAAATCAGAACTGCTCACCCAGTACCCAAACAAGGGAAAATTATTTCCTATCCCACGCTGGAAGACAGGCAGCTGCACGTCAGGAGGGTGGAAATGGCCCAACATTTTCCTTTGGGACAAAGAGGGGAAAAAAAAGGAAGCAAGCAGAACTAAGTTCACAAAACTTTGCTTTTTATTATTTGAAACTGGAAAAGGCTCCTTGGGTAACAATGATCAGGTGTAAAAGTAACACACAGGGCTTGCTCAGCTTTCCAAAACCTGCAGTGAAGTAGGCCAGGTGTTGATTTTATACATCCCATTCCTCTCAAAGCCACCAAGAAAAGAACAGGCAAAACCCCAGCCCTTGGACAGGTGATTAAAATGCAGTTTATCATGTTCCACATGGATATTTGTGGTGGTGGATGCCCAATGGTTTCCCCCCACTGCCTCTGTACAAAGCAGGGATTTATCTTTCACCTTCATTTTTAATACTTTTTATAGAGACTTATCCACACTCAAAACCTACAGGAAATGCCCAGATTAATCCATCAGTGTCATGTTAAAGTGGTGAGTGCAAAATACACATGGGAAGGGGGAGTAATCAATGACAAAACAAAAGTGCAGATTGCTTTAATTAAGCTAATGAACACAGTCGAGCCAAGTGCTCTTTGCCTCAGAAGTACCAAGGATTGCAACCCAAACAAAAACCAGAACCACACATTTTAGTTCAGCACACAAAGCACCCGAAGGTCAGTGACACTCACAGTTTGGTACCTCCCTCTTCCACTCCAATTCCCAAAGAATTCACTGTCCCACTAGTAAGGGCAGCAGGAGCCTTTGGAGGCTGAACAGCACAGAGGATTAGTGGCCACGTGAGCAGCCAGCTACAAGACAGAGTTAACACATTCTCATTCCCTAAACTAGCAAGCTGAGCCTAAACACCCCATTTCCACACAACACCCAACACTCCCATCAAGTTCCACTAGGTTGAAATTAATAAAAAGCAAGAAAAAGTCATTTACTTGTTGAAAAGTGAACATGGAGCCAGCTGTGGTTTGGGCTTTTCCTGGGAGCTGACACCTCCAGGCACGTTTGCACAGAATTCCCTTTTCCCCAGCACACATTTCCTAAGGAACTGCCCTCCCACTGCTGCTGTCCCATTCCAGGGCAGCTGTGTTCACTCCACCACGGAGCTGACACCCAAATCCACAAACAATTCCATCCTTTTTCCTCCTCCTCAGTAAAATCCAGCCTGACAAACCCCCGTGGAGGGCAGCGAGTCCCCCCCAGCCCCCAAGCCGAGCACAGCTCTCAAACCAGGCCCACCAAGGCAAACACAGTGGAGCTTTGATGTTCCTGTTTTCCAGCTGGCCAAATCCATGTGTTCTGACAACACAGGGAGCAGGATGGAGGAGCACAACCCATCCCCAGCACACGAACCAGACACTTGTCCCCAGCCTGTCCCCGAGCCAGAATCCAGCCCCAGGTCTTGCAGTGGCCACTGGGGCTCTGCAAAATCCCTGCAAAGGCTTTGTTGAATCCAAAAGCCTCCTGCCAAGAGTATTCCTACCCCTGACAAGTTGTTTTCCATCCTCGCCAGCACTTTCCACCCATCTGGGATGAAGAAATGCAGCCAATTGTCCCCAAGATTTCCTGCAGAGCCACGAGGACGAGGAGATGTCGGCAGCAGAGATTTATCACCATCTGCAGGGCCCCAGCACACATTATCCCTGTCAACAGCTCTCACAAAGATCCCAAGGGCTGCAAAAGTGGGATTTGGGAAAGCAGAGGGGAATGCAGAGCTGTGCAGGGGTGGCACAGCCTGTACCAAGCACAGCAAAGCCCTGCCTGGCAGCACAGCTCCCCACCAGGAAAGGCAGCACTGGGAAAGCAGGAGCACCCCCTCACCATGGGGGATCAGATCCAAACTGCCTGCTCCTAAATCTGTCTCCCCTTTCCCAAAGATTCCAGAGCTGGAGCTTTAACTCCATGTTATCCTGCCTTGCTCTGGAAGCACTGAGGCTACAGACTGAGCCATGCACAGAGGAACAGGCACAGGAGCATCCCAGCATTCCCAAATCCATCAGCACTGGATGCTTTCCTCAGCTTTCCTCACCCTCAGCCAAACCAGAGGGAATTTTCTTCTGAAATGCCACAAAAGCCTGCCAGGCTTGGAGCAGCAGAAGGTGAGAAAAGGCATCAGAGGAGGAATATTAATACAAAATTTGCTATTTCCTTTGCTCCAGACAGAATGAAGCCAGGGGGTACCAGTAGTTTTCCCTTTAATCAGGAATTATCCTGACATTTTGAGGCCAACCAGGTGAGTTATAAATAAAAAGATGCCACTACAGGGGCAAGGCAGAGCTGGGAAAATTCCCACGGGGCATCAGCCTCTACCCAAGCCCTTCTCTCCAGCCAGCCAAGCAGGCCTGGCCATCAGGAGACCCTTGGCACTGCCACTGGAAAGTTCAGAAGGGACAGGAAGCCTGGAGAAGAGCAGATGCACAACCTGTGTCAACAGCAAACAGGTGACACCTTGCCCAGGTGACAAAGGACAGAGGCTACAGACAGGTCAGTACTTGGGAGAGGGATCTAAGCCTGAGGTACTTGCAGGGCAATCAATGCAACCTGAATTTGAATCTCCATTTAAAAATTTTAAATTGTAATTTAAAAGCTAAAAGCAAAAATTATCAAGTCAGTTGTGTAAAACTTTAGTTTTTTGGGTTTTTTTTTTGTGGGGATATTGAAGTGGGAAGGAATCTGCAATCAGAGCTACAGATCCAGCTGAAGAAGAGCTGGCTTTAGGGACAGGCAATGGGAACAGCTGCCCAAATTCCAAGATAAACAGGCCACTGAGATACCAAATAAAGTCCTAATCACAGAATCATTTAGGCTCTGAGATTGAGTCCAACCATTAACCCAGCACTGAACATCTTCAGCTGTCCCAGAACCTGCACCAAACTGGAAACCTCTGGCTGCAGATCAGGCAGGAGCTGTGCACAGAGCTCAGCAGCTGCAGCACAAGGCTGAGATGCCCAATTTCAGCTCCAGGCACAGAGAGCAGCCTCTCCCTCTCTCCCAGCCCTGTGAGATCCCAGCTGGTTCTTCCCTCTGCAGGAAAACCCCTCACAACCACCCTGCCTTTCCCAGCTTATTCTCCAGGCCTGTAACTGCTCCTCACCCCCAACACTGAGGCAGGCTTGCCACTCCTCACAAAGCTGCAGGAAACAAAGCAAAAAGTGCCCTAAATCACCTTGAAATTCCCAGAGGTCTGGAGAACTCTATCCAGAGAGACAGGAATTAATCCTGTGAGTGACATGAGCTGCTGCTCATTGTCTCTGCGGGAGCCTGGCTTCTCACACAGCTGAGGGAACACATGAGAGCCAGAAATGGCAAAAAGCCCTTGTGAAAGTGAGAATAAAAGCTGCTCACAGGCACTGGAACCAGGCAGGGACTGAAACTTCTCCACAGAAGGGGCATGAAACCTCCCAGCACAGGTCCAGACACATTTACAGACCTAAAACTGCAGAGCTGTAAAGGCAGGGGTTTGTTAGACACTGATCTGGGGAAAAGGGACCTGGAGTTTGTCATCACAGCCAGAGGGCAGCTGCAACAAAGAGCTCAGTCAGTGCTGATGGTTTCCAGCACAACCCACAGCCTGGAGATGAGCACTGGACAGGATTTTCCTGCACAGCACAGTCTAAAGGGAATCTGCTCCCTTGCCTGCAGCACACAATTCCCACTGGAGCTCAGATCTGCCACAAAACCATCTGGGATCAAACAAGTGCAACTAGAAAGGGAAAGAAGGGCTCTGTGAGTGGGGCAGCAGCACCCACCACTCCAGGAGCCACAACAAGCCACACAGCACAAGGACAACCCCTTGTCACTCTGGACTCTGAAGGGCAAACTGCACAGGAATGGCAGCCCTGGGGTCACACAGGACCAGTGACATGTGGCACCTTCTGCTGCCCAGCTGGAGCCTCCTGGGCTCATCTCACAGCTGGGTTGCTTTTGGCTCCTTCCTGTGCCTTTTCAGATTCACTTTACAAGACGTGAGAAAACCTTTCAGGTACAAACTGGTCTGAACACATCAGAGCTTTTGCAGTTTACACCCATCTCCAGTGCCACACCCAGCTCCTGCAAGGAGAAAACATCATCTCTGGTCTCAGGGAGACACCCAGACCTGGAGCTCCAGGAACAGCACATCCACCAAGCTCCAGAAGCCAGGCCAAGGCTGCACACACTCATCTGCAGTGGGGATCCTGCCCTGGCTGAGGGAATTCTCCAGAGGAAACCACACACTGCAATTAGCAAGGATGCAGGTATCACACCAGCCTCTCCTGCCAATGCTGCACCCACAGAAAGGTTTTTGGAGAGGAGGACGTGCTTTGTCACTGCCTGTTCCTCTGTCCAGCTCTGACCAGAAGTTGGTTTTGTCCCAAGACTTTCTTTGTTTTGCACTAAGGAAGGTCTGTTCCCTCCTCTGCAGGATCCTTCAGCTCTCCAAAGCACAGACTGGGAAACAAGGACTGCTGGGAAGCAGCGTGGAGTGGCACAGAGGAAAGGGCAGTCAGGGATGTCTCAAGTGGGATGTGTGTACATTTGGGGTAAAAAGGCTTTATTCAAAGTGCATGCTTCTATCCAGAGGTACCGAGAGCGAGGACTCCCCGCCCCAGCCCGGCTGGGGAGCGCAGCAGCCTTGGCCACCCCGAGCCCTGTCCTTCACCACAAACACTCATCAAGTAGCCAGGGACTGAATGTTCTTGAGCATCTCATCAAAGGCCTCCCGGGAAGGCGCTTGGGCGTTCTGGAAGGAGACCTTGATGCGGCTGTAGAGGCTGAAGGATTTCAGCTCCAGCCAGATGAAGCCGAAGCGGTCGTCGTCGAACAGGACGAACACCCCCGGCGTCCTCTCGGGGCTGGTGAAGCCGTGGCCAGCAATGAGCCCTGTCCCGTAAAAACTGCCAGGGGATGAGGACAAAACAGGTGTGAGAACAGCCAGGATCACCCAGGGTTTAGTTAAAAATCAGCACAAAACTCTGGTGAAGCCACTCGGCCACAACAGCGAGTTTTACACTCGGTTTTTCTATTAAGACAAGGAACTCCCCGTCGCTATTTGCAGGTTCCTGCTTTGGGTTATCCTAACTAGCACTGCACACCAAACCTGGGTTTTTCAGCAGTGCAGCCCCCAAACCCATCTGAGATTAACTTGTGCAACTCGAGGATCAGCACAGGCTCAATCCTCCAGGAAAGCAAAGGCATGTTGAGAGCGTGATCAGAGAGGCAAAACCAAAGGGAAGGGAGAGAAAAATCTAAAGAGCAGAAAAATCTACCAGGACCTGAGGAGGAATAAAGGTCAGTCAAAGCTCTGAGCAAGCAGCAGGTGGAGCAGGGCTTTATCCAAACACAACTGAGCTGTGACAGCAGGAGCCTTCTGGGATTAACCAGCTCTGGGTAGGTTTTTCCATGAGCACAGATGTTTGGCTGAAGGTCACCTGCCTAAGCCTCAGCTTTTGGGTTCTTTTTCCACACTTCATTTAGTGTGCTGCTTCACCAACTCCAGCTCCCATTCAGCACAGCTCCCTGCACGCCTGCACCTCCTGCCTGGGGTGCTCAGCACCTGCCAGGGCTGCCCCAAGGCACCAGAGGCCAGGGAAAGGTGGGAGAGAGCACTGTGTTCCCACAGCCAAGGAACATGAATGACACACACGGGAATGGGAAGCAGCTTGAACAGTTCTAAATATATGAGCTGAGCAGCTCTGAGACATAAAACACACCAAAAAAAAAAGGAGGGTGTGTGGAACTCAGGAGAGATGCCAGCTTCTGAAGTAAATCTAGCAAGGAAGTGGGATGGCAGATGACAGTGTGGTGAGAGAGGGAGCAAACCGAAGCCTAGGAAATTGGGAAGCAGAGGCAGGAACCAGAGATTGTGCATTCCACATCCCTGGAAATGTTCAAGGCCAGGTCAGATAGGGATTGGAGCAACCTCGTCTACTGGAAGGTGTCCCTGCCCCTGGCAGGGCTGGAACAAGATGGGATTTTAGGTCCCTTTCAACCCAAACCATTCTGGGATTCTGTGAAATCTGAGCCCAAGAGGCTGGGAGATCCACAGGCAGGTAAAGGGCACACAAATACAGGACACACCTCAAAGATTTCCCCTCCCCTTTCAAAAATGAATCAGCCATAAAAGCACCAGTTACCAGACTCGGCAGGTCCGGGGGTAATCCTCATTCCTCGATATCACTCCCATGGGCAGCACGAAGGGCTGGGAAGCTGGGGCCTTGTCCTGGGTCGTCCCCTCTGCCCCAGCTGCAGTCTCTTCCCCCTCAGCACCTTCTCCTCCCAGGGGGCTGGCAGGCTGGGAGGCAGCCTGCTGGGAATGCTCCTCCTCCTCCTCCTCCTGCCTCTGCTCCCGCTCCTGCTCCTCCCGCCGGACCTGCTCCTGCACCTCCAGCACGATGCGGGACAGCTCGCTGAAGTCACGCAGGTTCTCGATGTCAGGCAGCTGCAGAGGATGTGCCAGGTCTATCTCCACAGTCTGCTGTCCAGCTGGGATGTTGGGATCTCCCTAGGGACAGGAAGGAACAGCATGGCTGCAGACACCAGGTGCTATAGAGCCATCACCTGAACTTGTTCATAGGGTCCTGTTCTACAATCACCAAGCTGGCAATAAAAAAGCCCTGCTTGGACCTTTTTTGCCATCTCTGCTTTCCCCTTCCCCAAACAAGAACTTTAAATCAAAAGCTGTACTTGCAAGGGTGAAAGAAAGTCAAAGCTGCAGCTGCAGAATCCCTCCCTGCAGGGAGGAAAGGAGCTCCCCTGCCTGACTTCAGTGAAGAGCTGCCAACATTTGGTACCTGCTCCTCACACACACACAGGGGATCTCCAGTGACCTGCTGCCAGCTGCTCACAGAAAGCATCTGGAAGGGAGAGGAAAGGAAGGGGGAGCCGGAAGCAACTTTGCAGAGCAGGTCCTGGTCACTGTGTGTGTGCTGAGATTCACCCAGTGCCACCAATCCCCACAGGGAACAGTGTTTGGGCTGCCAGCTCCCAGACAGAAACCTCTCCTGTGCATCCACTGAGAACGCTTTCACAAGCACCTGAGAGACAGCAAAATGCACTCACAGTGATTTTAGTGCCCTTGGCTTTCTTCCCATGGAAGCTCAGCATGACAATCTCCAGCCCGTGGCTCCCGTAGGTGCCTTTGAAGAGGCCTGGCTGGATCAGGTCCTCGGGGCTGCTGGGGGGGAGGTAGATGCGCCGGTACGTCAGGCAGTTGCTGTGCAAGAGAAAAACATCACAGAAGTCAAGAAAAAAAACCTTCCCCAGCAGCAGTGTGTGTGCATTCTGCTCCTCCAGCAGCTTGGGAATGTTGTCAAGACAGGCAGGATCTGTGTTTGCAGCAAGCTCAGGATTTGCTTTAGAGCTCTGCACGCACTTCCTCCCTCCCTGCGCTGCTCTCCCCATCATCCTCATGAGCACAGCAGGAGGTTCCTAGAGCAAGGAAACTTCCTCAGCCCTTGAGATTCCCAGAGAACCTGAGAGTGAAGCATATTTAAACATCTGCTACAGTGAGGTGGCTGCTAATAGAAGCTTGGAGAGCTGGTTAAAATCCCCAGTTTCTCAGGGACTCTCTAATTCCTGCACTACAGAGCACACTGACTAATATGGATAATAACCAGACACTCCTTGGGATCACAGGCTTTGCTCTGTCTTCAAATTAAACAGAGTTAAATGACTCAAAAGCACCTTACTGTGCACAGTTATTGTGTAGAACTTGGAATCCTATTCCTACTGCTGTCATTCCACCTCATCTCCCTGTACAGCTGGGAAGCACTGCAGAGACACAACATTCCTCTGGCTGTGAAAGCCCATGGAAAACCCCATCTTGGGGAAAAATGCTCCAGAGTGTGCAGAGTGTGAAGTTACAGCAGCCCTTACTCATATTGGCTGGTGTAGATGAACTTCATCAGGATGAGCTCCTGCATGTGTTCGTGGAAAATGTCTTCCAGAGTCCGACCCCACTCCTCCCTCAGCCACGTCCGGAATTCCTGCAGCACGAGGAGAAAAGGGGGAGGATGAGGTCACTTCAGTGATGTGCCCCAAGATGGCTTCAGTGTGTGACTCTGTGACAGCACATTTCACTGGCAGAGCCACAGACAGGGCACTTCCTCTGCCAAGGACAGGGAAACGTGGTTGGATTTGGGAACAAGCACGTGTTGGCTTGGAAATACGCTGAACAAATAGTGATTATGGTAACTGCCAGTGATCACACAATAAACAGGCTCCCCTTCAAATAAATCCCAGGCAGAAGCACAAACCTCCTCAGAATAAAGGCATGAGCGTGGCCTGTCACTGCAAAGTAGCTCATCTACTCTTTCTCTCACAGTAACTCATTTGTGTGCCCACAAGCTGACTCCTGTGCCCTGTCCTGACACGCTCAACATAAAAGAAAAAAGCTTTTGAAAAGCACTGAGGGTTTAGGAGGTTAAATCCTGCTGATTTAATACCGATGCATCTAAATCCAAAGGGTGCTTTGAAAGCATCTCCTGAAGTACCCCAACTGCAGCTCTGACAAGTTAATACCCTGCCATGAGTTGGTGTGATAACAGCTTACACTGAGATAGCAGCATGCCAAGTGATATTCCAAACCTGCCTCCTTTATCTTCCCAAGCCAGATCCTCCAATTTCCATAAAGCCACGCACACTTAACGTGGTGCTTTGAAAGTATTAAACCATTTCTCATCTGCTCCAGCACCAGAAAACACTTAACTAAACCTTTCACCCAGCTGTTTGCCATTAGCAGACAGACATTTTACAGCCTTCCTCAGAAAGCAGCTCAAATACCAGATTTGTCACGTGGAACCAGCTGGAAGCAAACAGCAGTACCTGGAACAGGTATTCATCCTGCCATTTATACCTGCATTTAAACACAGCTATTTCAATCAGGAATCTGCCTTGCTGGGTAGAGCTGACACACACAGGAGAAACAACCAAATGAAGCTTTTAATCCCTCGAGCAAGGCAAGCAGTGGGAAGGTGCCTCACTGACCAGCAGGTATCCAAGTGCAGCTGGTGCCCACTGTGTTTGAAAGATCTTAATTATACAGACAGCAATGCCACTGAGATCAGTGCCTGGAGTGCTGCTGATGGCCAAGAAGTGCTGCTGACCCTCCCTGGACAGGTCTGCTACCAAAACAGAGGAAGGTGCTGGGGCTCAAAGAGCACCTTGACACAAAACTGCCTGAAACAGGGAATGAGTCAAAACCTCCCAGCCTGGCGGTTCATACATGCCCAATGACACAGAAATCAGAAGGGCAGCAGCTGAGAGCAGATCTCAGGAAGAGGACACACAAAGAGGCTCAGTGAGAGCCCTGGCACAGCACTCACCTCCTGCCTGCCCCCTGACATCCGGTGGTGATCCGTCTGGTTGCACTTCGTGGAGAACTCGTCCTTCTTTACAATCTGTAGTTACCAGGGAGGAGAAGTGAACAGGTTACACACCTGTTTAGAGATGCTTGGGATGAGGCTAAGACTGGTCCCAGTAAATGCTTTACAAAACAAACATTACTGGATTTACTACAACAGAGGAATCATTCACTGCTACTGAGTGCAACAGCTACAGAACAGAGAAATAAATGAAAGCAATAAAACCTCAATGCACTCTAATGAAAATAACAGTTTTAAGCTGCTTCCCTATTTCAGCTTCCTCCTTTAAAGAAAAACAATCTTCAGGAAGCTTTTCAAAGCATCCAATGGATGCTGCATCACCTTCTCAAGGTCTCACCGTGGAGAGAGCTGCAGAACAGCTCTGTGTCTGCTTGGGCACACTCAGCAGCTGCCCAAGGCCAGCTTACACATCCTTTCCCCAGCCTGTGCACATCCTGGTGCTCCCAGCCCAACAGAAAACAGCCCAACAGCCTGGCTGTGCCACTGCCAGGGAACAAATTCAGAGCAGGGAACAGCCCACACAACTTGTCAGACACATAATGTGTGTAAAGCTGGTGCCCACACACACAGCAGGGTGGTGAAAGCCATATCTCTGAAATAAAATTCTCCCAGCTTCCTGATGAATCCATTTCCAGAGCCAAAGTGCACAGAAAATGCTGAGGGAGGCAGAGGAGCTCACCTGGATGTGGCCATTATGAGGTCCCTTGTGGCCATACATGCACTCCACCGTGGCACATTTTCTCTCCATCAGGTGGATCCTGAAGAGGGGCTTGAATCTCATGGGATCATCCACGTGAGGGTCATGAGGGGGCAGGTACATCCAGCCAATGATGAACAAACCATCCACCTGCAGAGGGACAGGACACAGAGCCCAAGGGATCAGCCTTGCAGGATTCCTCAGGAGTGTGCGGCAACCTCTGAGGCCTCTCGTGGCCCAGGAGCTGCAGAACAGTTTGCTGCATTCCCAAACAGCTTTCCAGCCATTAACCCAGACCATATGCACTCCCAGGGTGAGGAGGGTTTCTTTACAAGGCTTCCTGCACCACTGGGAAAAGCTCAGGCCTTTATTGCTGCAAATGACTCGCCTGGTGTGCAGGATGCAGAGGGAAAGACCACACAGCAAGTCAGGCTCTAATTGGTTTGAGAGCTCCTGCTGGCAGATATTCTGCTTCCCATGACTATCCCTGCTTTTTGGATGAGGAATTATATTTGGTTTTATTCCTCAGAGAACACAGGAAGCAACTCTCCTCTACTGAGAGGCACAGCCCCCTTCCTGCACACCTAACAGAATCCCTTCCCTCAGGGCCTGCAATTCCAGGGGCAGGATATTCTCCAAACAGAGATCTGAGACAAAGTCTTTATAAGGTCACAGGGGAAGCACTGATGGAGCTGGATGCCCTCTTACACCAGCTCATGCAACAGAATCTTGCAAAACCCAAAGGCCTCGTGATTTGTTCTGCTTCAAGCTGGCAGCTGGTGAACCCTGGTGCAGAGAACAAGGGCTCCAGGCAAACTCCTGGCTCAGCTCTCCCAGTTCACAGTCAAATGTTGTTCATTAACTGCTCTCCCAGCAGCACCAGAGCTGCCAGGCTCCACAGATCTTGCACCAGTGTCACTCCACACCTGATGCACGAGTCTTAGGGCTGGGGTAAAGCTTTGCCAACCACACAACTGCACAGCCCTTTGCAAAAGGTTCAGCTGCAGGCAAAGAAAATGAAGTAAATGAACAGATTCCTGTGCCAGCCCCTGGAATATCAGTGCCAAACTCTAAATTAAGCCTTTCTTTCAAACACTGATCATGTTTTCTACCTGCTCCTGGGGCTGTTTGGTGTGGAGCTGAAATATAGAAACTGTCTGGAGAAAGGTGGTGATGATGAGAATCCCAGAACCATTCAGGCTGGAAAAGAGCTCCAGGACCATCGAGTCCAGCCTGTGAGCAATCCCCACCCCCAGCAATGAGTGCCACATCCACTCCAGGGATGGGGATTCTCCCATGAGCAGCCCCTCCTGTGTTTAACAACCTTCCCAGTGAAGCAATTCCTCCTGAGGTCTAACCTAAGAGAAACCAGGAAAGAACCAGGGAGCACCCTCTGTGTCCAAATCACCCACTCAAGGACTGACTGTTCAGACTATTTAGTGGTCTGGGAATGGCAGCTGGGTGTGGAAAGTGTGAAAAACCAGCCCTCAGCCCCCAAAACCCCGGGATGAGGCCCTCACTCACCACCACGTTCAGCAGTCCCCCGTAGGGCCCGATGTCCGGCTGCCACAATCCCAGGATGTGCCGGTAGCGGTGCAGCACTGGGGAACAGGGAGACACTCAGTGAGCACATCCAGCCCAGCAACTGGGATTTTGGGAATGAAAACCCTGCTGCCAGGCTCACACAGCACCCACAACTGCATTTACTCAGGAAAAGTGATTGTGTGCAAGCTGAGCCCTCCCCCAAGCTCACACACATTTATGTTTTTTATTCCTGGCCCTGTGGAAGGGCAGAACCACCTACCTCAGCAGGAATTCCCAAAAAACTTTTGCAACACAGTCCCATTAATGCAAATATAACCAGAGCTAAAAACAAACAAAAGCATCTGCTGCCTCCAGTTACCAAAAATGCACTCGATGCTTCACACTGCAAAGCAACAGAAAATAGGGAAGGGCAGGAAGGTAGAAAGGAACAGGGAAATTGGAGGATTTTGAAAGCATTTCACTGCCTTGTGTAGACAATCCTGGCTCCAGAGTTAAGCATCCTTAGAAACAGCCACTGGGAGCATGGGCAAAGCACATGGATCACTCAGCTTGGCAATCTGGTGGTGTGACCACATCAGTCATGGCCTTAAAAATTCTACAGAAGCAGCTACACCTCAGCAGTGCCCAAAAGCTGCTTCCAAAACCCACTCAAAATCTTCTCTAGCAGTGGAGACTTTCCTGTTTCTCATCTCAGAGCCAGCTGTCCCTCCAATCCCACCTAAAGAGAGGAATATTTTCAGCAAGCAGGAAAAAAGGGCTTTTACAGAATGACCTTAAACCTCCTGTGGTGAGGAAAGCTTAGAGATGGGACCCACCTCCAGTCCTTACACAGCCATTCCTCTTGTCCATCTAATTCCCTTTTGTCCATCTGCTTTCCTCACACAACCAGAAGAAGGCATTACAGACTCTGGCATTCTGGGCAGGAAGAGCAGCATGCACATTGTTTCCATGAGGATGGCAAGAAGGCATTTCACTGATATTTCAATGTCCATGGCCAACTCAGAAGGCCACAGTAACTCCTTTTAACCTCCAGGACTGGCTTGAATAACAGGGTTGGGTTTGCATTAATTTAAAAGAAGAATTGTGTTTCAGTGCAGCTGCTCCAGCAGCTTTGTTGCATTATTTACTTCAGACAGCAAGAACTACAGGAGTGGTTTTATTCCACCAAAAGCAAGAACTTCCACAGGAGTTCAGGATGGCAGGGAGGGATGTCCAGAGCTGCTGCCAGCTGGCCTGGAGGAGCCTTTTTCCTGGGCAGTAAACAATTTCAGACTGGCCTTGTTTCACCCAGGGAACCAACTGCAGCACAAACAACACTAAGGCAAGCAGGCAAACCCCATTCCCAGCTCAGTAATTACACATTAATTCATGGCATGAGCTGCTCCACCCACCACACTCTGCCTTCTACCCCGTCTGCCACAGAGCTGAAAAAACCCAGCCTTTTTTTAATGTATTGTTATTTTTTAGGCC
Organism: Hypocryptadius cinnamomeus; assembly: GCA_013400635.1. Lineage (NCBI taxonomy): Eukaryota > Metazoa > Chordata > Aves > Passeriformes > Zosteropidae > Hypocryptadius > Hypocryptadius cinnamomeus. Next base: position 34,675 of record VYZP01017085.1, on the reverse strand, counting down.
AGAAAACTAAGCTATCCCAGGGGGATGAGGATGTCGCTCCTAGCCTAGCTCCTGTTAGGAGCAATTTCAGGAAACAAGAGCTGAGCTCTGGACACAGGAGGCCAAAAAAAATGCCATTCACTTCCAGAACTTACTGGGGGAAATACTGGTGCTTGGCCAAAGGCCCAAACAAGTCTCAAAACACAGCTCAGTTTTCAAGCCTGGGCTGTCTCTGAGCTCCAGCAAAACAGCAGCTAATATTAATTGCAGGAAAACCTGATGAATTCCAGCTCTGGCTCCTCCTGGTAGGAGACAGGACGGGTCTGGCAGTTGTTTCCCTTCCTGCTCCTCGAAAGAAAACAGCACTTGGGTCTTTCCTGCCTCTGCTCAGTCCTGGAGAAGCCTCTTGCCTATCCAAATTTCTGCCAAATGGAGCAAAACCACATCCACTGGATGCTCCAGGACAGCCTTCACCCAGCCTGGATATTCCCCATGCTCCACAAGCAGCTCTGCACACCCTTCAGATGGGAAGGGGGCTTGAATCCAGCTGGGAATGGGCTTGGGAAAGCAGGGAATGCCCAGCTCCCACTGACAAAAGGCTGCCTGGGGCATGTCCTGACCAGCAAAGACCCAATCCACTGCAATTCCCCTGGATTCCTGGGATGCAGGAAGGTCTCTAGAAGCAAAAGGAGCTGGAGCAATGAAAGCAGTGCCCTGGCTGGTGACACCTGACCTGCTCGTGGGAAGAGCTCAGAGTAATCCAGGTGAGCTTAAACCCCTGGGGAAAGTGATCTGAGCTCACCTGGCTGCCCCTGCATGAACAGGAACTAGGGAAGAGTTCCATGGAAAGTCCTGACAGCACAGGAGGGGAAAAAGGGGAAATGGGCCCCTGCATCTTAAACCACACGGGCTCAGAACCACAGAAAAGACCTCTAAGATCACCAAGTCCAACCATCCAAGCTTTTCCCCAAGGAAAACAGTACAGCCCAAGAGAAAAGGGGGACATCAGAAATTTGGGGCTGCAGCTAAAAAATAACAACTGAGGGAACAGCACTAAATGCCATTTAAGTTTGGAGCAAACATCCAGTCTCCAAAGGAATCCATCCTGCAGCTGGGATTTGCTTCTCCTTCCCATCCAGCTCCAGAACAGGCATCCCAGGCTGCCAAACTCCAAACTTTGTCCCAATTCCTGCTGCAGCCCTGCTGCTGGTCTGTCCTGACTCACATTAAAGCCACCACCCCCTCTGCATGGCCCCTGCTGGGTTGCTTCTCTCAGCACAGGGAATTCTGCAGCATCCACTCACTGATTAATGTGTGTGAAAAACTCCATTCCCAAGCAGCAGTGGGTTAGCAACTGGAGTCTGCCAAACTCTGCAGACCCAAAGGAGCATCAGAGACAGCTCAACACCCCCTCCAATAAACACCAAATAGTCCTGGCTTCCTTAATTGATGTAAACTAATCAGTCCTTCCCCCTCAATTCCTGCTGAGCACTAAACTCCAAGGGTTTAACTATTCCTCCCTCAACACAACACGAGGAGGGGAAAAAAGGTTATCCAAAGCGAGGAAGGCAAATCACAATGTTTAAAACATTAGCAGAACGTTTCCTAGAGACAGAGATGGTGCTTAGAAGGATTCAGTGTGCAGGGAGGGAATTACTATGGGAACACTCAGCATTTTCCACTGGAAAGGGCTGTGGATTTCACTGTGGCTCACTTGAATCACCACAAAGCTCTTTGCCAGTCCAGAGCTGCCTTTGGGAGGCCTCACCTGGGTATCTGAATTCTTTCCTCAAAGAAAGGAGCAATTCCCAACGAGCAGAGCGAGTGCTCCTGAGAGATCCTCCAAGAAGCACCTCAAGAAAACCCAGCACCCCTCAGTGCCCGCCCTGCTCACGCTGCCACCTCCTAGCTCTCTCTGACACACTCCAGCCACCCCTGGTGGCACGTCCCTGCTGTGCCAGGGTCAGGCCAGTGCTTTGCTCCAAGGCAGGGCACAGTCCATGCAGCAGCCCGGGCGTGCTGGGTGCAGGCAGCAGCGGCAGCGGGTACGTACGGCAGGTGTAAACATCTCTGTACTCCATGTGCTCGTAGTCGGGCAGGATTTTCATAAAACGCCCCGACTTCACCCGGGGGTTTATACCTGAACAGACAGAGCAGGGTGAGTGCCAGCAAACTCTGCTCCACTGGGACCAGCAAACACTTCCAGGGATCTGCACCAACCACGCAGGGAAGCCCAGCTCTCTCCTGACTTTGCTTCCAGTTTCTGTCACCCTCAGTGCCATGTGAGCAGGATTTTTCACACAGAACTGTTCCAGATTCCCACAGATATTATTTACAAATGGCATCCAGTGAATTTCAAGTCCTTCCTCAAACTCTACACTGCTGCCTCAAGAAGACCAAATCACTCCATGGGCCTTGGATTAGCTCTGCTTTCAGGCACTTGAGCTCGGTTCCCATTCTCCTCCAGCATTTCTCACAGAAACACACTCAGGGAATGGAAAAGTTCATGCAGTAATCCCAAATTAACTCTTCTGCAATTAAAGAGGTTTATGGGACAGTAGAGAAAATGGGGTGACACCAGCAGCAATCTGCTCCTGGCACAGGGCAAAATGCAGAATGTGAGCAGAGGAGCTGAGATGGGGCATCCTGAAAGCCAGGAACAGCTGCCAAGCATTCCCACTTTGGAATAACAATCCCTGCCTGGGATTGCTGGGTGGCTACAAACACAGATCTTACACAGAAGGGATTGCTGGGTGGCTACAAACACAGATCTTACACAGAAGGGCAGGAAAGGCCATCTCAGGGGTGTTCTCACACATCAAGTGTGACCCTTTGCTAATGGATGCCATTGATTTGAAAACTACTCATGGAAACTTATGTGTGAGGCAGATTTATTGCAGGTTATCGAATAAATAACCTGATTACACTCTGGAAAGCTGGAAGCAGTGGGAATGTTTAGGAAAATATCCCACAGGCTTGTCCTCTCCTCAGCCTCCCTGCCCACAGCCATGGCTGGGAGATACTGAGCTGCAGAGTCACCACTGTCCTGAGCCAGTAAGGCATTTTTTACCCACAACTTGTGCATAAAAAGCACTAAATATCACTTTAGTATCTCTGAACCATGGAAGTTATGCAGTGAAAAGGACTACAGGTCATGAAGAGGTGTTGTCCCACTCAAAAATGGCAATGAAGAGCTGAGATCTGACCTGGTATGTGCTGTGTGGCTGTCACCACACCAAGATATGGGATTAAATGGGAATTAAGGGAGGCCTTGAGGGTTAATGGGACTCCTCTGGGGACATCTGTGTGCTGGCTCAGCATCACTCAGCCCTCCCAGCCAGGAAAATGAGGCAGTCCCATCCCTAGTGTAGTGTAATAGGAAAAGAGAGATATCAGGTGATGAAATAATTTTCCTGTGGATGCTCAGCAAGTCTATTAAAGATGGGATTAAAGCCCTTCTACCTGTTCTTATTCCCAGCTTTAAGATCAATGGGTCATTGCTACTTCAGAGTTCTAAAGGGTCCCACACCCACAGACATTCCCAAAACACACAGACACCTCCTGCCAGGCTCTCTTCCTTCAGGGAAGGCTCATCCCTTTCCCACTCTCCTACAGCCATTTCCTTTCACTGAGATCAAGGCTTAGAAAAAAACCTGTTAATTCCTTAGCAAGATCTGAAAATGGCAAAACAGGATGAAAAACCCTCAATACACTTCATTAAAAAATTAAATTCCATCCTCTTCTCCCACCAAAGGGCTGGGAGGCACAGAAATCCCAATTCCTGGTACTAAATAAAACTCCAAACACGTCAACTTCCCAGTGAAACCCTTGCAAGTCAGTCTGAACAACTTCTGCCATCAAAGTTTAATAAATATTCATCATTTCTATGCTCTCAAAATTGGTATTAAGCACGATTTGGATTGGTTTTATCACTTACGTTTGGCGTAAACATCTCGACAGGACACTCCTGTGATCTCCAGCTTCCTCAGGTTTTCACACACTCCATATTCTGCAACAACACAGCAAAAAAGGGTCAACTCTGGCACAAAAAGGTTTGGAGCCTTGACATCAACCACTGAGATCTGATTTGTGCTTTCTTGAAGCTGCCAAAGCAGACCTGGAATCTGATTTTTGCTTTAAAAACCGGATGCGATTCCATTGCAGGTTCCAAGACATTCACAAGCAGTGCCTGCAACAAACACACCAGAAGGCACAAACACACCCAGCAAAGTGCCAGCTGCTCACATCTCAGCCAGGAGGAGTGTGAAATGTGGGAGACATCCCCATTCCAGCTGGGACTGTGTGCCTGCTCCCAGCAAATCACCGCTGTGTGCAGCAATTATCTACTCTCACGGAGGTACCCGACAGGGAAAACTGCTTATTAGGATCCTAAGGAAAGGTCACAGGCTCGAAAAAGAATGAAACACAGACATAAAACAGGCCCCAGCATGTACAAATATGGTTACACTGAAAGCAGATCAGATTGAGACAGGGCTGCTGTGCAGTCAGATGCCTTTGATTGCTTCCAGAACCCCCTGAAAACAAAGGGAGTCGGAGATCTGGGAGCAGCTTTGAAGCAGAAAATGAGATTCTCTCCTTTCATTTTCAGGAAGTCAACGTCGAACTTCTAAGAAACTTCAAAAAAAAAAATAAAAGCAAGTACTAATGTCTCAATGCCAGGAATTCTCCAAAGAGCAGAGGGAGGAAATGAGAGCAGGGAGATCCCAAAAAATCAGCAGTGACAATGCCACCCTGCTGCAGTGACCCTGCAGATCTCAGCACAGAAAAGTGCCCTCCTTGACATCAAAGACATCAACAGCACAGATCAAACAGCAGCCTTCCTCAGCAGCACAAACACCTGCCAGATATTTGACACAAAACTGTACCTCTGCAGACCCTCATCAAGCCATTAAATACAAAATTTATCCTCAGCTGAGCATCCTTGAATCAACAACTGTGGCTGTGAAGCACCACCTAATGCTGGAAACCTGCTGCAGGAGAGAACTCAGGTTTCAAATATGAGAAAAGCAGCAGTTTCCCTGAATTAATTCAGCCTCCTCCTGTCTGTAAATTCAAGCACACCATGAGAGAGGCTTACTGGCAGCCTGTCTCCAGGGAATACACGTCCTGCACACTCTGGCTAAGCAGCAAGGGTGAGGGGGGCACAGGGCACAACAAACACACTGCCCCTCATCAAAAAATGCCAAGGGCAGTGGCAGAATTCCTGCTGACTTCTGTAGGCAAAGGCAGAGGAAGCTCTGAGGGCTCTCAGCCCCAAGGTGGGCTGGGGCAGCACAATTAGCAGAGCTGAGCTCACAGGAAGAACACACAGCACAAACAAACCATTCAGTGCTGGGGCTCTGCCAGCTGAGTGCTGCAGAGCCATGGAAGCACAGCTCCAGGGCAGCCTGGCAGTGCAGAGCACCCTGCCAGAGCCCTCCAGGCTTCCCAGCACCCCTCTGCAGGTGAGACAGGGTGGGTAAATACATCCAAGGGATGGAAACACATCCAGGGGGTGCAGGAACAGTGTGGAATGCCCCCAGCTGATTGGAAAGTCCTTGGAAAAGGGCAGGAACAGGCAACTCCTGTGCACCTAAACAAAACTCACCTGGCCCCAGTGATGCCTCAGGTTTGGCTTTTGTATTTCTCACATTCTGTGCTGCTTTAGTGTGTGGGTCTGAGCTTCATATTAGGGGATGGTGAGCTCTCTGCACAGAGCAGGGAGACAAAACAATTCCTGCTCTAGCTGGGCACCAAGGACAAATGATCCAAATCTCAGCCCAAGAGCACAAACAACGTGGGCTGGAGAGAGAAAAACAAGCAGGATGGGAGTGCATGGGCTAAAGCTGGAATTGGACAATGAACTGCAATCTGCACATGGAGCAGAACTGATCAAAGTGAGAGATCTTGTGACCAGCTGTCCATTTTTGTGACCATTCTGGTTCATCTTGGGTTCATTTCATGACCATTTTGGTTCATCTTGGGTGCAGCCCTGGCTGGGCTCTTGTGCTGCCTCATTGAGGATACCCTTTTAATAAATCTCTATTTTAATTCTGCCCAGCCTCTGTTCTAGGCCAGCCTTCCCAAGGCATCACCAGGACAGGTGAGATGAGCCCTGGGCACTGCAGGCAGGGAAGGGATTTGTACTGCGTGGCAAAGGGAGGAGACACATGGAGGATCCTTCCCAAATGGAATCTCCAACAGCACCAAGAGTGACATTCCCTCTTCCCACAGTTTCCCAAAGCCTTCTCCCTAATCCATAAATCCCTCAAGTGAGTGCCATGGGAGATCCACCAGCAGCAGTTACCTCCAAATAACAGGCTGGGAAGGGATTTGATGTCAAAGCTTCATGCAAGGGCCCCTGACAACCTGCAGTGGAATTTTGTGAAAGCCAAACTGTTATTAAAGTGCTTGCAATTTCAATCTCACCTGCAAAGATTCAAATAAACTCCTTTAAATAATACAAAAAATTAGGATTTCTATATTGCTACATGTTATTTCTCAGTAGATATCCAAGAGAGTATTATCAAGAAAAAAATAATCTCATCCTAATGTGCTTTAACACTCATTTTGTAACTAATTCTTATCCTGTTTTGGTCAGCAAACAGCTACAGAGAGTGAAAATGCCACAGTGATGGCTGAGCTCCATAAGTACATTACTGCAGCTCTTCTGACCCAGCTGCTCACACCAGCATGGTCATTTTATGGGAAAAATCAATCTTTTGGCTCACAGTGCCTAAAAAAAACCCCTCCAAATATCATAACCAAGAAAGGCCATCTCCTTTTAACCCAGAAGGCAAGAGGGACATAAATTAACAGCAAGTAGAGCTTCAAGACAATGAGAGAAAAATAAATCTGGTAAGGTTTTCTTTACAGAGAACAGAAATCCCTTTCCAAGAAAGATCTGAAGGGCTCGAGCTTCCTGGAAAATTCCACTTCAGTGTAATTAAATCTATTTTAAGGAAATGTATCTCAGTGCAATAGCTCACTGAGTAAAGTAATTTTATTTTAAGAAGTTAATAGTCACAGAAATTCACACCCTTGGAAAATGGCTACTTAATCCTGCTTGCAAAGCAAGGATGGAAATTGGTTTTCAGGATCCCACTGACCAGCTGGAAAGGCTGCTGGTTTATAAGGAGTGCTGATTTCCCAAACACAGGGACATGCTGCTGTTTCCATGGTCACATGCACAGGATTTTAAGGACTTGAAAAAGCAGTTTCTATTGGGTATGAGCTGCACTAACACTTCTGCAAGTGGCATTTATCCCCTGCCCTGCTCCCAGCACTTCCAGGCCTCCCATTCCCTGCTCCTCCCCAGAAGGAGCTGTGTCACCTTCACCCTGCAAGGACTAGTCTGGAGTTTAAAGACAAGCAAGGCTCTCCCATCCTGGGTTGGGAATACCCCCTGTGCTCACATCAAAGCCCAAATTCCTGCTTTTCTGCTGCCTTTCTCAGCATGGAGCTGCTGGAAGCTGTGTGTGCACATCCACAATTCAGAGGAAATGAGGATGTCTGGCAGAGCTTGATTCCCTTCACCATTACTGAACTTCCACTGTGTCCTGGCTAATCAAATCTTCCAATTATCCCTGGATAAATGCATGTTCACAAGGCTGGACATAGAACAGAGAGGATAAAACCTCACTGGATTATTCCAGATACCACAAAAACGGGAGATTCTCAGGTTAGCAGCTCTCAAGTACCAGGTGAACAAATTTGGAATTGGCTTCTTGGTTCTAAAAGTTGAGCAAGCAGATTAAAACACACCCAGCCCTCTCCCAAACACTTCTTCCAGGGGAAAGCCTGGGCCTACCATCGAGGAATAGGAGATTTGACCTGCAATAAATGCACACATCTGTGGAAACCCTAAAGCAGAGGATGGGCAGCTTCAGATGTGCAGCCTGCAGACAGGTCTGAGACTCTCTGAGGGGTGGCTGAGAGTGCTGAGCACTGCCTGAGCAGTGAGGAACAGCCAAGCACTGCCAAGCTGGAGTTTAAAAGCCTGGAAAGGTCATCAGGGATGAAGAAAAGCCACAGACCAACACACCACACAATGTTTTCACATCACACAAAGGGAGGTTGGAGCCTTGTGACTTAAGAAAGCCACCTTCACTAGGGCACAGCCCTACAAGAAATGGTTCCTGTTGTGGCAGCATTTGTGCACCAAACTTCTGCATGGATGCCTTGGAGTCTTTTAGGAGCTGAACCTCACCCAAAAGTCTGCTCACTGAGTGCACAAACCACATTTCCCACCCTTCTTTCCCTCCTCTCTCCACACAACCTGAAGGTCACAAACTTCACCACCTTGGTTGACATTTTCCAGCAGGCCCAAAAGCTGCTGGAGGTTGTTTTCACAAACAAAAGCCTTTTCTTCCAAGCTCTAGAACTGGTTATTCTGCATTGCTAGTCTGTTCCCAGGTGCTCTGCTGCACTTGGTTCTGGTCAAAGATGAAAGAAATGAAAGATTAAAAATGGACTGTAAGGTGTTAATCAAGGTAGGCCAGGCCACCAGCCAGGGTGACACGAGCTTTAATTCTGCTCCTGCTGCAGGGATCAGCAATCTCCTATTTATAGAAAACATGGAAGTGACTGCAACCCTCCCTTTGCCAAGGAAGCAATCCAGAGACATTGTTTACCCCAAACAGTTGCAATGATAAAAGGACAACAGCTCTGGCAGTGTCACACAACTCCCCCTGCTTCATCCCAGTACTCCACCAGCAGCAAAAGCCACTCCACTTTCAGGCAGACAAGTCCTCTGGACACTTGGAATAATCACAGCATGTTTTCAGACTAATCTACAGCTGGGCTGGCCCAGGGCAGGGCAGAGCAAGACATCAGCACTGCAAGGACTGAGGGCTCCATCCAACTTGGGGCACAGCCAGGCTGCTCCTGTCCAAGGGGAAGGGAAAAAATGGCCAAAACAAAGCACTGCAAACAGCAGTGTTTCTCCCAGAGAAGCTTCTCTCTGTTCTGATTATTTCAGGATTCCTTCCTGTCTCTGCACTGCTGTGCACTCCTAAAAACAGAAGTGGTTTTGCACATGCAGCTGACAGCAAGATGAAGTTTCCCAGTTACTCCTGGAACATCGTGCTGGGTTCGGATGATCCTTGTGGATCCCTTCCAACTCAGGATATTCTGTGATTCCATGATCATCAGGAGGTTTCAGAATGAATAAACCAGCAAGGCACATGTGCTCTTATTCTGTTTTTAGGACATGCAGCCTCACAACAAGGCTCAGGCAGACATAAACACACACACTTAAACACTGAGCTCAGATGGGAATTAGTTTTGGAAAAGACTACAAAAAACAATGACATTTTATGTTTACATTTTATGTTTGACTATCATACAGCCACCATTGTATGGCTGTGCAGAAACACAGCACAGAATATTTCAAGTTTTAAATGCATGTTTATTTACTAACACCTGATGTTTACCTATAAAATAATGCCCAATTTTATACTTGTGTGTACAACCATTCAAAGTTCCAGTCCTACCTCAGCAGAGAATGCAAAGCACCACAAACAGCCTGAGAAGTCCAGCTGAGGAACTGCTTAGAAAACCAGAAAAAAATCAGTTTCACCATGGTAGGAAGATTTTGGCCAGGAACTGCCCCTTATCTGCTCAGCACAGCTTAAGCACCTGCCTTTGGAACAGGATCCTCCTCAGCCACAGCAGCTGCCACCAAAGCACTCTCTGACACTGCCTGGAATGGATATGTTGGGAAACTGCAGAAATTACATGCAAAGAGAATCAAAATTTGGTTTATACACCTCTCACCTGGCAGTTAGCTAAGGGCCATAGACAAAAGTGGTATCTTGATAGATTCCCTTCCTGTCCAGGTTAGTTTTAGCCATCCAAATTCCACTGCTTCCTTCATTTCCTTAAATTTCAGCTGAGCTTTTGAACACTGCTTTACCCATTGGAAAGAAAATCCAAGCAGCAGACATGAATTTGATAAATAAATGCAAATCCCCATCAGACCTAATTCAGTAGGTCTATTTTACAAGCCAACCTAGCCTAGAGTTAAAAGTGACATAGATTTCTAGATACACATTTTGCCAGGACCATAACCTATTAAAATAATTAAGCAGTGAAGTTTTGCAAACCATTCATCAAACACACCCATCTCCACGTCACTAGAGAAGTATAAGGAAAGAATTAACACCATTTCATTAGCCTGTCTCCCAAAACCAATGTTAAATTATTGGGACAACGCTGAATTATGAAATAATGCTTTGGTTTACATTTTCCAGGTGCAGCCTTTGTGCTGTCCGAAGTTTCTTGGATACTGCTGATAAGGCACAAATTCACTCCTGCAAGGTTTCAGGCATTTCACCAGATCCCACTGCAGGTAGCCACTGACATTCCCAAATCTCTCATCCCCGTGCCCTCACTGCTATTAAAAACAGAAAGCAAACAGGAAAATACACATGACTTCATGTGCTGGCAGCAGGAGCCCCTGGCAGGATGGCAGCGTTTGGAGAGAGGATGAGCACAGCAAGGCAGACCTCGGGAGGTGGGACAGGACTGAAATAACAAACAGAGGACACAGAGCCATAGCGGTGAGAGGAAGAGGATGAGGAGGAAGGAGGGAGAACCGCAGCCTCACAGAGGAAAAAACAACTCCCAGGCCTTCACATCACTGCAGCACAGCATCTTGGCACCAGAGCATTCCTGGAAAACGCACACCCGAACCTGGAACCTCTCCACACGGGCTGTGTACCTCCCCAAGGATGCTCTTACCCAGGCCCGGCCTCCTCCGCACCCAGCTCCAGGAACCCCAAAGTCCCCTCTTTCCTCCCCGGTGCAGGGGCTGAGCATTCCCAGTCCTCGGGATTCCCAAGGACATGCTACACGGAGGCATCGCCTCCCAGGGCCTCTCCCATCCCATTCCTCCGGGGGACAACCCCAGCTCCATGCCCTTTGCCGGGGGACAACCCCAGCTCCATGCCCTTTGCCGGGGGACAACCCCAGCTCCATGCCCTTTGCTGGGGGACAACCCCAGCTCCACGCCCTTTACCGCAAGTCAGGTGCCACCACCAAGGGACATCCCAGGGGATGTGCCCAGGTCTCCTCCNCTCCCAGGGCCTCTCCCATCCCATTCCTCCGGGGGACAACCCCAGCTCCATGCCCTTTGCCGGGGGACAACCCCAGCTCCATGCCCTTTGCCGGGGGACAACCCCAGCTCCATGCCCTTTGCCGCAAGTCAGGCGCCACCACCAAGGGACATCCCAGGGGATGTGCCCAGGTCTCCTCCCTGCACACGTGGAGCCCTGCGAGCCACGGCCCCACAGCCCGCACCCCAAATCTGCTTTCTGCCCTGCACCCCCAGGCCCCGGCCCTTCAGGACCCCCGGCCCACCATCCCCCCTGGCACCCTCGCTGTGCTCCCGCACCCCCCGGTGCTGCCCGCGCTCCCCCGCAGCCCCGGGCCGTGCGGGCCCTCGGGCGGGCGGTACCTTCGCGGCAGCGCCGCCGCCAGATCGTGTCGGTGCTGAGGATGCGGCGGAAGGTGGTGCAGACTCGGGCCAGGCTGGGCAGGTCGGTACCGGGCAGGGAGCCGAAGATCTGCACCAGGAGCTCCGGGGGCAGCTCCAACAGGGACAGCGGGGCCCGCCCGGCCGGGCCGGCCTCGACTGAAGGCGGCAGGGGCCGCCCGCCCTCGATGCGTTCCGCGGCTTCATCGTCCTCCGTGACGCCCCCACCTCCCGCTTCCTCGGGGTCCGTATCGGTGTCGGGCTCGCTGTCGGCGGCTCCGCGGCGTTGCTCT
>VYZP01017085.1:0-22401 GCA_013400635.1 Hypocryptadius cinnamomeus | reverse complement strand
GGAAAAACAGAGATTTAATTGATGCAGAAAGTCTGAGAGCATCGCCCACGAGAATTGCTGCAGGGAGGCTGCTCTGCAGAGCAACGAGCTGGAAGAGGATGGAGGAGGAACACACCTTTGGACACCATAGAATCCCACAATGGTTTGGCTTGGAAGGGACCTTAAAATCATCCCATTCCACCCCCTGCCATGGCAGGGACACCTTCCACTAGCCCAGGCTGCTCCAAGCCCTGTCCAGCCTGGCCTGAGACACTGCCAGGGATCCAGGGGCAGCCACAGCTGCTCTGGGCACCTGTGCCAGGGCCTGCCCACCTTTATGGGGAACAATTCCTTCCCAATATCCCATCCTCCCTGCCCTCTGGCAGTGAAAGCCATTCCCTGTGTCCTGTCCCTCCATCCCTTGTCCCCAGTCCCTCTCCAGCTCTCCTGGAGCCCCTTCAGGCCCTGGAAGGGCTCTGAGCTCTCCCTGGAGCCTTCTCCTGTCCAGGTGAGCCCCCCCAGCTCTCCCAGCCCAGCTCCAGAGCAGAATTTTCTCAGCTTTTGGAGCATTTCCCTGGCTCCTCTGGACTCTCTCCAGCAGCTCCACATCCTCCTTACATTGAGGGCTCCAGGGCTGGACACAGAGCTCCAGTGGGATTTCATGAGCAGAGAAGAGGGGAGAATCACCCTCCTCTCCTTGTTCTACTGCTCACAGTCCTTCTGAGTCTCACCAGACCAGATGAGATGCTTGAGCTGCCCAGAGATTTTGCCAAGGGTCTGATGGGCAGCTGTTGTTGTCGGGGTCAGGACACCCTGATTCCCAAGGATCTGGATATGGGATGATGACATGACGAGGCCAGGCTGCCTGGCTCATGGTACAAACAACACTGCTCCAGCCCTGGGATGAGTAAATGCTCAGCTTCTCCCAGGCTGAACCTCTGCATTCCACCCCCTGACTCTGCCCACAGGCAGGATGAGGTGTCATTTTCAGTGCTGTGCTAATCCTTTGGGGCCTTAGTGATGGACAAATGGAGTGCCCACAGTTCTGGTTACATTACAAAAAGCTGCTCCAAGCATCTAAACCAAGGCACATGAGCAGTGAGTCATGTAAACCAAACACCAAACCTTTGGAAATATGGCCGGAGCTGTTTTCCACCTGTAGGGAATCACGTGGCTTTTCCCACGTTACTTTATGCTCAGCTGGTTCACTCAAAGGTTCTGACACAGCTTTTGGAGGCCTTGTCATGTCTGTTTGTTTAGGAAGTGATGGATTCATGGAGGGGACAGGGGAAAGTACTGGTGGCAAGGATTTTCGTGTGAATGAAACAAAAGATGTCCTGGGTGACATTGCCTGGAGCAGAACCGCGGCAGTCTACAGCACACACATGCTTTCCCCTCTTTTGCTTTTATATTTTTATCTGAACTTTATTTTTTCTCCTTTCCCACTGACTGCTCCTGCTGCCTCACCACCCTACAACCTTCTCTCCTTTCCCTCACCCACCTGACCCCTACAACCTGACACCACAGCCTTGGCTCTGTGGGTGCTGAGCCACATTTCTCATCCATCAGACTTCCCTTGGCCCACTGACCCCCTTTCCAGTCCAAGCCAGCAGAAGGCAGGACTGGAAAGGGCTGGGATGGACAGCCCATCACAAATCCATGCCAATTCCCACGGAGCTCCATTGCCCTGTGCTGATTTCCTGCAGATGAGGAAGGGCAAAGGCAAAAAGCAGTGCCCACCTCCATCCCACACTGATATCAGCCAGAGCCCAGCAAAGCCTGAGGCAAAGCTCCCAGTGCTCCAAGTGACCAAGTTTCCCCTTCCAATGGGACAGAGTGAGGGACTCCCAGCCCTTCATCGCATCAGAGAGGAGAAACAATTGCTGTCTCCAATTTCCAGTGCTGTTCTTGTGGAGCAACACACAATAGATTTGGAGCCTGGGCACGTTCAAGGTCCTTGAGGCCCAGAAGGTGGAGACCTGGTGTGCAACAGGGAAGTTATAACTGAATATCACCTTCAACTTCAGTCATCAAAGCCTAAAATTGCTGCTTTCTCCTCTATCTCACCAAATCCATTATGTGAATCAAGCAGCTTTGTTTGTGACAGTAGGGAAAACAGCAAAAGTGCGTTATCATCATCTCCCATCCTCTGTGGCACTGTCTGAGCACCTTCCTTGGAAAACATTCCAGAGTAATGGCCCAGAGCTCTCCAGTGCTGCTGTGTGAGGCAGGCAGCTCGAAGCCCTTACCACAGGGCTCTTGGAAAAGGATGTAGCAAAAGGGGAAATGTTATTGTTTCATTTCCCCTCAGCAATTAAGGAGCTGATGCAGCTCTCGCTGTAGTCAATTAGTCTTCACGCTCACTAAAGGGCTTTGGATGGGTCCCAAAGTTAGTGTCCTCATTTTCTGTAATCCTGGAAGTGTTTATGCCTTCCCAAGCTCTGAGAGGGGATGAGCCAGCTGATGGCATATCCAGCCAGTTATAACCAGAACAGCGAGGGGAGAATGATTTATTTTCCATTTGGCAAGAGGGACAGAAAAGTATGGCAAGGCAGGCCAAGACAGATGAACAAACCCTGTCTGCAAGCCCTGTTTGCCACAGAGAGTATTTGCAGCATGTTTTTTTGGCATGAGCCTACGCTGAGATTTCTGCTTTGTAATAAAAAACAAAGACTGCTGCTGCCTCCTAAAAAACTGCTCCCATCCTTGGACGGAGGACACATCAAAGAGAGAATATCCCAATAGAAAGGCTGAAGATTTTTGCTTTGATTTTTGTGATGTGTGTATTTTAAGCTGGAAAACAGCTCTTCTTGTCCTGAGTCTATGATTTCCCACTTTCTTGCTCTGTGGACACTGATCTCATCAGATTTGCAGGATAAACAGCATTGGACAGGCTGGGCTCTTCAGGGAAAATCCAGAGCACTGCAGAAAAGCTGCTGATGGCTCAGGAAGTGGTCACATCCTTCTGCTTTAGGGCAGAGCTCCGTTCCCTCTCTTTAGCTGGCTCCCCACTGCCAGAGGGTAGGGATAGGTGGGATATTGGGAAGGAATTCTTCCCTGGGAGGGTGGTGAGGCCCTGGAACAGGTTCCCAGAGAAGCTGTGAGTACCTCATGCCTGGAAGTGCCCCCTGGACAGGGCTTGGAGCCACCTGGGATAGTGGAAGATGTCCCTGCCCATGGCAGGGGGGTGGCACTGGATGAGCTTTAAGGTCCCTTCCAAGCCAAACCTCTAAGATCACTTCCAACCCCAAACATTCCATGATTCTATGACTTATGGAAGAGGGTATGATCTTTCTTCAACGTGCTGTCCTTGCTTCCATGAGGAATCAGTCAATCTAAGCATCTGGAGTCACCCAAGACATCACAGCACTTCTACCACAAGCAGTTCTTGTCCCTCCAGCTTTGGCCCCAGTCCAGCCTGAACAATTTAGTTCTGTTCAACACCTGGAGCAGCTCAGTTGGCAGAAGGATTCTCCTGCTCTGGAGGGGTCAGGTGTTGGGGGTGCTATTCCTGGCTGCTTCTCCATGGTTGTGCAACCCCAGGCTCACAGAACCTCTCAATGTCAGCGAGGACAGTGTTTCCTGAACCACAGGCAACATAGTGCTCAGTTAATATTTGAACACGTGAGGGATTGCCTCAATCCTAGGAGTATCAAAAACCAGGGGAAGACCTCGTTACACGCTGTGTTATTCCACAGTTTCCCTGCTCTGCCTCCCGCGCTCGCGCTGTCCCTGCTGCTTGCCAAGGTGTTATGGATTTTCTGAGTGAAATCAGTACACAAACACAGCTCACTGCTGCTCACACCAACTGATTCACCGTGTTCCATCAAGCAACGTCTCCCATTTCAAACCTGACCCTGGAGCCAAGAGCTGTTTGCTGGAACAGCAGGAACTGACGTCAGTTATGGTACCCAGCAATGATGTCTTGGGCAATCCTTCTTGCAGGGGGAGTGCAGGGAGTTTTTAGCCAAACATTCTAAGAAAATGATGTTTTTGTGATGACATTGCACCCATCTGTGTGTTAGCTTGGATTTACCATCCAAAAAAAGTGTGTCTAATAGTCTAGAACATGTGATATTCCAAAAGACAGTGTTGTGCTCCCACTGAGGGACGGGCTCAGCTGTTGTCAGACCTCAGAGAAAACCCACCCAGGCAAAATGTGGGGTTTCTCTCTAGCTTCACTTCTCTCAAATTACACTTTTCTACCCCTAAAATGGATATTTTGCCATTTTCACCACTTCTTCCTTAAGTTCTCCTAACTCAGAAGGTGAAATTTGAAGTGTGGGAATTTGTTCTTAAGGGTAGCCACCATCTTGAGGCAAATTCACGATGAAAACTTCCCAGAAGAGTTATTCTAAGGCACTGCAAACAATTCTCTACAGTCAGATTCTGCCTGAAAATCTCCAATAGCAGCTGGGTAATGGCTGCACACTTATAAAAAAACCAAACCAACATGAATCTTGAGCTGAGCTGGATCGATAAGAACAATTTGTGAGCAAAGAACTGAGGGGAGGTATTTTAATTCAGGTTGAAATGCAAGTTATTATCAGCACAGTGTTCTTCCTTTTATTTTATGGGGCTTTTCTCTCCGTGTTCCTGGTGAATTTAATACTGCTGACAGCTGCTGAGCTCCCAGCCCCACACACTGAGTGCTGTCTTCCAGGAAGGGTGCAGCACTGCAGAGGAACAGCTTTGTCTGTTCCTTGGAAAAAAAAAAAAAAAAAAAAAAAAAGAAAAGAAGCCTTTTCAGTCCTGTTGTACCAGAAAAATGAGGGGATAATTTATTATTCTGAATGTGAAATACACTCGTTTCATTGTGAGGCAGCTCATGTGGGAAAAAAATAGGAAAAGTGGGAGTTTTTCCCAAGGGAAATGCTGTGAATATCAGCCACGGCTTGGAGTCACTGTTCATACTGGATTTTTAACACAAAAACACCAACCCAACCTTGTGGAAGACAGAACACTTGGGAAAACCTGTGTTGCTTTTTTTTTTTACTTAGTATTTAGTCTGGTGTATTAGGTGCAGACAGGAGGATCTGAGCTGGACTCCAAACCCAGCCTGTGCTCTAACCTGCTTTGTAAATTTGGGAAATCACATCTTCTTTGCCTCATGCAAAACTAAGGCTGACAGGGATTGTAGGATTATTTACCCCATCCTTCTCCCTGAGATCAGAGCGATTCTCCCTGAACTCCTTAGAGCAGATGTTTTACTAATTTCTCGTTAAATAAAAACATCCAAAGGTGATTATTCCATTTCTTTCCTAGGGAATTTCTTCTGGTGCTCAACAGTTCTTACTCTTAGCCCAGCCCCTAATTTCTAAGGCCTTTTCCAAGCTGTAAGCTCATTATTTCTCATCCTGGTCCCACAGCAAGCAGGGAAGAGCTAATTCCCTCCCGCTCTGCAGAAGCCTTTTGCATATTTGAAGACGATGTAATGTCCCCTTTGGGTTAAGTCTCCTCTTCCTCAGCCTAAATGCTTTGTAAAGTGTTCTAAGGCCAGGATAAAAACGCTCTGTGGCTCCATTTTTGAAGGGCTCTGTTCCAGCGCCGCCGCCGAGCCTGAAGCCAAAGCATTTTCCAAAGCAGCGTTTTCTCACCAGGGCTGGGGAGCTGTGCTGAGGCAGAGCTGATCCCAAAGGCTATGTCCATGCTGTCATTCCAACTGCTCCTAACACCTTCCTCAAATCCAGACTTGCCAACTGTCTGTGCTGTCGACACGCAGACACGGGCGAGGGCTGAGCTGAGGAGGGAAAGGTCAGGCGAGTCTCGGTGTGGATCTAAGTTTCCTTCTCACAGTCTCTGCAGATTATTTATGAGAGGAGCATGTGATAGCCCAGCCTGTCAGCAGATACTCTGATTGTGGCTCTCCCCAAGCACCATATGGATGCTTTCAGCCGGAGCTGCAGCCCTGCTAACAGTCGGCTTGTGGATGCAAACCACACGGCACACAGAGCCCGGAATTGTCAGCCCTGACACCAGGACACCAGCACCTGTACACCCCAAAAATAACATTTTGTGGTTTCATCCTCCTGCCTTCAGCCCTCAGACACAATTCCGAGAGCGTGGTGGAATTTCCTCAGCCTGGAAAGTGTTTTTTTTTTAAAAGCCAGGCATTTAAATAAAGAAGAGTCCTGTTGACACAGAAATTTGGGATTGCTGGTTTAAGTTGCAGATGTATCAGTGTTGTGCTGGTCATCCATGTCTCACCTGCTATCCCTGGACAGTGATGTGATGGACAGAGCAAACACACACCTCAGGGCTGTATTTCCTTGTTAGTCACATTTTAATGGCCTCATAATGACAGGCCACTGGAACTGTATGACCCTGAATCACAAAATTAGGTCATGAGCCCTCATTCCTTTGTGTGAGCGCAGAATCACTCCAACTTCAATGCATCGCTCCACCCCAAAAACGCAAAACCACTGATCATCTCTAAGATGGTTAGAAAGCTGTTCTTCTCCCTGTATTCCTAAGGACAATCCTGGTCACAGCTCCCTGTCCCTTGGATTGTACAGCGAGATTGAGCCCTATTGATGCAAAATCATCCTTAAATTCAAAACACGGTGCCAGGAACGAATGTGAGAGAAAGACAGAAAGAGAGATGCAGCTGAAAGGCTCCAGCCAACAGCTTGTGTCAGAAAGCTGCTAAGCAGGAAACAGTTGGGCAGTTTTACTCACAACGTGGTATCTGTGACTGAAGTTGTGATTTAATCAATTCCTCACAAACCGCATGAGACCGGGGGGTGGCTTCCAAGAGAATCGGAGCACCTGCTCCTGAAATTTTGTTCTTCAAATGTGAGCTCTACGTATATCCGTGTCAATGTGAAGGCAAACTGGTGACAGATCACTGAACTTGCACTTTTGCATGGAGAAAAGTGCTTAAGTGTTCATCTTGAAGGGCCACTCCAAGGTGGCCATCCTGCGAGTTCATGGAAAAATGGAATAACAGAATACCAGGCTGGAGGGGACCTCAAGGATCATCTGGCCCAACCTTTCTTGGCAAAAGCACCATCTAGACAAGACGGCTGAATCTTAAAAGTGCCCAACATTGGGGAATCCACCACTTTCCTGGGGCGATTGTTCTTTTTTGTTGCTGAAGGGAAACATGGCCTGGTACTGAGGCGGCCATGGCCGTGTGTCACTGAGGAGAACATGGCCTGGCACTGAGATGGCCATGGCTCTGTCACTGAGGAGAACATGGCCTGGCACCGAGGTGGCCATGGCCATGTCACTGAAGAGAACATGGCCTGGCACCAAGATGGCCATGGCTCTGTCACTGAACGAGGAACATGACTGGCTGTGTATCACTGATGAGAACACGGCCTGGCACCGAGATGGCCATGGCCATGTCACTGAGGAGAACATGGCCTGGCACCAAGATGACCATGGCTGTGTATCACTGATGAGAACACGGCCTGGCACCGAGGTGGCCATGCTGTGTGTCACTGAGGAAAACACGGCCTGGCACCGAGGTGGCCATGGCTGTGTGTCACTGATGAGAACACGGCCTGGCACCGAGGTGGCCATGCTGTGTGTCACTGAGGAAAACACTGCCCGGCACCGAGGTGGCCATGGCCATGTCACTGAGGAGAACACGGCCTGGCACCGAGGTGGCCATGCTGTGTGTCACTGAGTAAAACACGGCCTGGCACCGAGGTGGCCACGGCTGTGTCACTGAGGAGAACACGGCCTGGCACCGAGGTGGCCATGGCCATGTGTCACTGAGGAGAACACAGCCTGGCACCGCGAGGGCCATGGCTGTGTGTCACTGAGGAGAACACGTCCTGGCACCGAGGTGGCCATGGCCATGTGTCACTGAGGAGAACACGGCCTGGCACTGAGATGACCATGGCCATGTCACTGAGGAGAACACGGCCTGGCACCGAGATGACCATGCTGTGTGTCACTGAGGAAAACACGGCCTGGCACCAAGGTGGCCACGGCTGTGTCACTGAGGAAAACGCGGCCTGGCATCGAGGTGGCCATGGCCATGTCACTGAGGAGAACACAGCCTGGCACCGAGGTGGCCATGCCGTGTGTCACTGAGGAGAACACTGCCCGGCACCGAGGCGGCCATGGCCGTGTGTCGCAGAGCGGGAACACTGCCAGGACACTGTGACATTCCCACAGCACCACGGCCGTGTGTCACGGAGCAGAGCGCGGCCATGCCGGCCGTGCCACACTCAAGATGCCGGCGGGGCGAGGCGGAGCCCCGCTGACGCGCTGTCAGCTGACGGCAGAGCGGCCGCGGCGGCGCGGGGGGCGGGCGCCGGCACTCGGAGGTGTCCGCTGCCGCCTCGCAGAGCCGCCGCCGGGCCCGGGCCGAGCGAACGCCGCCATGCCCTCGGAAAAGAGCTTCAAGCAGCGCCGCACCTTCGGTGAGCGCCCCGGGGAGGGACGCGGCGGGGTGCGGCCCGCCGGAGCTCCCGGTGCCGGCGGGGTGCTGGGGGGGATCGCCGCCGTGGGGAGGGGGCCGATGGCGGTGGGAGCAGCGAGGATCCGCGGGCGGCTCCTGCTGACAGCGGGGCCCCGCGGGCGGAGCGGGCCCGGGGCTGTCCCGGTGTCCCGGCCTGCTCGGGGCTGCGGCGGAGTCAAAGCCCGGCCCGTCCTCCGGGGTTGTTTACCCGGGCGGTTCGGGACGTGGGGATTTTGTGCTGTGGCGAGGCGTGGGGTGGCAGCTGTGCTGTGCCCGGGTGGGGAGATCTGTGCTTGGGGTGGGAAGATCTCTTCATGGCATCATCTGTTATCGACTGCAAAACTCCCAGGAGCCTGGAAACATCCTCGGCGTGTGTGCCAGGAGCTGGGCCTGCCCTTCCCTCCGGTGTCTGCTCAGTGTCCGGCGGTCTCTGCGCCAGTGGCAGCGGAATTAAAGCTCCGCTGGCAGCCGGTGCCTGGCACGGGGAGAGGAATTCTGCACCCGGGCAGCCGCGACTGGACCGGGGCGTGTGGCTCCTGTCTCTGTTTGGCTGCTGGAAACTATCAGGGCATCGAAAAGAGCTGTGTAATGATGGCTGGGAAAATGAGATTAGTGCCTTTCGAGAAGGAGCAGCCTCGATAGAGCTGTGCCACGCTTCTGTGCGTGCTCAGGATGGGACCGGAGCAATCAAAGGGCTCGGGATGTGCCCATGTGTGTCAGTGAGGGAGGCTGAAGCGCTGCGAGGGTAACACGAACTGGCAGCGTAACCTATTTCTGCATGAACTATAAAATCCCGTACGTGAGATGGAATTGGTG
The DNA here is from genome assembly GCA_013400635.1 of Hypocryptadius cinnamomeus. Lineage (NCBI taxonomy): Eukaryota > Metazoa > Chordata > Aves > Passeriformes > Zosteropidae > Hypocryptadius > Hypocryptadius cinnamomeus. Next base: position 13,190 of record VYZP01017085.1, on the reverse strand, counting down.
GAAGTAATTGATCCAGATTTTCCTTTCTTCCTGCCTTTGGGTTAAAGTCAAGCTGCTTAAGAGAGCTTTGTGGTGTGCCCACCCTTGCCTTTGCTGTTGTGCTAAAGGTGAGCTGTTTCCTGCAGTGAAGAGGGGAGGATGTGGGTCTGACAAATCTCTGTGTTTGTGCCGCCCCTTTTCTCAGAGCCTCCAAAACTGTTGTTGACCCCATTGCCTGTCAGCAGCCTCTGTGGCAGGTATTAAGTTCAGCTAGGATGGCAGCCAAGCAGTTGCTACTGCAACTACTGTCGTCAGAGAACAGTGTTTATCTGTGGCTGACTGGGGCCTGATTTTGAGCACACCACACACAATAATCTCCATGATTTGCCCGGTTTATGTTCCTTCTACTCCAGGGAGTTCTGCCGAATAACGTTGCTGTGAACAAACCTGTTCCAGCTGAAAAGTTAGTGCTTGCCAGGTGGATGGCTGGTCTCACTCTCTCCACGTATCTTTTGTGTTTTTGGTTAATCTTAAAAAGTGTTTTAACGAGGTGGAACACTCTGCCCTTGAAGCGCTCCCGCTGGGCTGTGGGAATGTGGCTCGGGATGTGAGGTGGCTTTCAGGTGAAGGCTTTGTATGCTCCTTGCCTGAGTTCTGCTTGATTCACCTGCAGCTTCAAACGGTGATTCACAGGAGCTGCATTCCTTGCCGGGCTCCTGAGGAGGATGTGCTCCATGGACACAGGAGACTGAGGGGTGTCATTGCTGAGTGTCCTGCCATTAGCATTCCAACGGGGAGCTGGCCTGAGTGCTTCTCTCCCTAGGCAGGTGTGTGTTCAAGCCGTGATGCAACACTAAATCATCTCTCTCGGAGCTGTTTGGAACCTAAAAACAGCCTGGAAAGCCCCGTCCTGCTGAAGAACAGAGGGCTTAAAACTGAGTTCACTGAATCTGAAAGTAGGCAGGAGACACACAGACGAGGCGGCCCCTGAAAGCAGCTGGGCTGTTTACTCTGCCTCATGTACTTTAGCCAGGTTCATGATATCTGTTCTATTAATATTTCTGTCTGAGGAGAGGTGAACTTTATCCTGAAAACTGGCACGGACAGTGGCAAAATGTGTAGGTCCAGCAGAGCCTCCAGCAGCTCCTGCAACAATGGGTGAGGCCGAGTCAAAATAAAACCTGGAATTCGGTAACAGGAGAGCACACAAGGAAAGCTGATGCTGCTAGGCTTGGGCCAGTCCCGGGGCTCAAATAATTGTTGACCATTTCCTCTTCTGGGACCTGACAGAAATAGCACAGAGTATTTAGTTGTTCGTTTGGGTGGTGTAATTTGAGGCCTTAACTGTGTGAGGTTAAATGTGTGCTTCAGTGGGCAGAAAGTGAGGGGGTGTGGGGAGGAAAGGATCTCCTTTAACACTTTCTAGGAGTGCCAGGCAGGTGCACACAGCGCTTGTCACCTTGGGTTAAGGAGCAGGGGATCAGCTGTCACAGGAGAGGTTGTACTCCTGATAGTGCTGGCCCATTTGGAAATTGCTTTGCCTGAATTTCCTCTTCTGGCTTTTCCTGACACATGGTCCCTCTGTTCACTGGTGGATACATAAGGAAATAACAGCATTAACTGTGAATGTTTAAACAGATTTTTTTTTTAATCCCTTGCAGAACAAAGAGTGGAAGATGTACGACTGATTCGGGATCAGCATCCCACTAAAATACCAGTAAGTCCAGTTCTTTTAATTTTTTACTTCAGTTTCCAATCTCGTGGTCTTTTTAGCAGTTAGAAAGCTGTGAAAGAGCTGTCCTGAGCAGACCAAATGACAACCTGGCTGTCAGGGTGGCTAAGCCTGGATTTCAGGAGCATTCTCAAGCAGGAATTCTCACGGCTGGTGTGGTGCAGCAAGGTGCTCACAGGGGCTGGAGGAAGTGGCATTTCCGGAGTTTTGCACTTGTGTGTTGTAACTTGGAAGAAAACCACACCCCATCTGAGCTCTGAGATCCTCCTGAGCACTCAGCTCTTCTCTCTGTGGTTTTCTTCTCTGAGTTAAGAGTCTTCAGAGGCTCACTAAGAAGAGTAGACAGGAGTGTAGAGGCAGATCTGGATTTGCTCATCAGCCTGTGCTGAGAAGGACAGAAATGTTTTTCTCCTGGGATGGGCCTGTGCTTAGGTCTCCAGGAATGCTGCTGGGCTGTCCAGCTCACATTGGATATCACCCCTCACCCTGTCACTCCTCAGCTGCTCAGCTCCAAATGCTGCCCAAGTTTGTATTTTATTTTACTTGCATCCTCAAAGTTCAAAATGCAGAGAATATCCTACAAGCAAAAGGCATGGACTGTGTTCTGTCACTGTTGAGTTCTTCAGCAGAGGGAACTGAATGGAACCCTCAGCCTTTGGCTCTGTGATGAGATTTGGTGACACCAGTGTGTGGAAATTCTGCTGTGAACCAACTGCTGCAAACTATCCCCACTCCCTGAGCAAGCTCATTGACAGAAGCTGCTGCAGAAACAGAAACTGAAAGGTTTTCAGCTTTCCTTGGGCTTTAAACTCCTTCCTTCACTTTGGAGCTGCCACTGCTGCTTCCCTGTGCAGTTGGGCAGAGGAACAAGGAATACTTCACAGCAGGATTTTCTGACTTTTTTGGAATGTTTAATTTTCCCAAAAGGTGCTTTCCTTGCAAATCTGTTTCCTGACAAATATTGCTTTTCCCCTCACCTTTCAGAGACCACTTAGCCATAGTCCCCAAGCTCTGTGACCACAGATTGAAAGCCAGGGATTTATGGCAAAACTCTCACTTGAAGTGAGAGTCAGCCATGGACAGGTTCCAGCTAAAAATTCAGAGATACCTAAGGAACTTGCTGGAGATGTGGTGATGCAAACTCCCAGCTATGCCTGCTGGGATCCCTGGAGTCTTGCTGGGCCAGTCACTGCCTCGTTATTGTCATTAGCAGTTCTGGATGAGATAAGGTGGCAATGTCACACAGATAATAAATCCCTCCTCTGCTGTCAACATCCTCCATTCTGCTGTTAGAAATATCTACTGCTTAAAAATAGTGGGGCTTTGTTACCCAGAATGAGCCAGCATTTATTTCAACTGATGTAAGGCTCTTTCTCTGGTAGAATTCTCTTCACCTGTGCAGCTTTTTAGGATCAACACAGCCAGACCCCGTGAGCATGGAGAGGATCCAAGGAACTGGTGTCACGTAGCTGCTGTTGACTGAAAGTCAACAAACCCCACATGGCCCTGGAAACGGGAGCACACGAGTTCTGAGATCACGTCTTAAAAGCAGGAACTACCCTCAGTTGCTGGGCAGGGTGTTCCTTAAATTGGGAAATCTGCAGTTTCTCTGTGAATTAAGTGGTTATTACACAGCAGTCCTGGCAGAGTTACTGGCTCCTGAGCGTGCTTGAGGAAATTTTCTCCTTAATTTGGAAATTGGAGGGTTTATACCCTTCCAAAGTAGCTTCTTCTCATGTGTTAGAAGGAACCATGGGAGGTGAATGGAACAGCAGAGTCATCTGGAGTGGTGGTTCTTAAAGAGATGGCCTGAAACTGGAGAAATTCCAGAGACAACTGCTTGATCTGGCAGACTTCTATAGCAGCACAAACCCCTGGTCAGCCACTGCAGTGTGTTAGAGGGAAGTGGGCTTGGTCTTTCCTTGGATTTCCTTGGTGGGTTAAATGATTGCAGCAAAGGAACTCTTTTAAAATTGCACTGAAGCTGTGGATGTGTGCTGTAAAATCCCTGTGTGTTACCCCTCTGTGCAGTGGCTCTTGCAAACAAACAGAGGAGCACGTGAAGGTAATAAATTCTCATGGAAACTCACAATTGTTTGGGTTGGAAAAGACCTTTAAGATAATTGAGCCCAACCATGAATTGCTGCTTCTCAGCCTGGAGATTCTGCATTCAGAGATGAAGGGAAATGGAGCTGGGAGGGGGGAGATGAGGGCACCAGACAGTGTTCCTGCCTTTCACATCTTCTGCTTTTTGTGTTTCTTCTCAGGTGATCATTGAAAGGTACAAGGGGGAGAAGCAGCTTCCAGTTTTGGATAAGACCAAGTTCCTGGTGCCAGATCATGTCAACATGAGCGAGCTAATCAAAATTATCAGGTAGTATTACTGGGATTCCAGTGTGAACTGATCAGCCTCGGAGTGTGATGCTCTGTTAATTCCCCCCCTGGTGCACTTGGGAGGTCTGAATGGAAAATTCATCTAATGAGCACTAGAACAAATCCAGGAGAAGGTGCTTTTCCTTTTGCTTTGCTGGAAAAACCCCACTCTGAAGAGAACTGGGCTGGTAGTCTGCCTCCAAGAGAAATAACATTCCCAGAGCTGTAGGAGGGAGTGTGGGGCTGTGAATCCCTGGCTGCCATGGGTCCTTCTGCCCAGCACTTCCTGCTTGGCTATTTTGGGATGCCTCCTCTTCTGCCACGGAGTCCCCCTCAGGAGTGGCTGCCTCTTCCCACCCACTGGGAAGGGGAGTTCGGGCTCAGTGCCAGAGCTCTGCTCTGGCTGCTGCTTGGGGATGCTCTTGGCATCCTTTGGGAGCTGAAGTTTCCCTCAATGACAGCACTGAGGCCTGGGAAACACCAGCTCAGGCCAGAGCATTTCTGCCCTGGCTGCTTGCTCAGCTTACAGGAAAGGCAGAGGGAACAGCCCCGAGTGGAGGTCGTGTGGTCAGAAATTCTGCTAGAAGTGCATCTCTGCTGGCTCAGCAGCAGTGTTTGATTAGGAAGGGTTCTCCAGAAGTGAGCAGCAAACCAGAGCTTGTTTTGTGATGGTCACGCTGCAGCAGGAGCTGGTTTGTGGAGGCCACGAGCTGTGGGAGTTGTCCGGGGTGTCCAAACAAAAACTGTCACAGGCAAATCCCAGCTCCAGCAGGAGGAAAAAAGGCAAAGAGGGCTTTGGAGACAGGAACCAGGTTGCTCAAGTCTTCCAGAGTTTCTCAGGAACGTGAAAGCCCCTGGGCAAAGAGGTTAACTGCAGGCTGAAGGATTTTCCCACCTTTTTTCTCTGGCTTTACTGTTAATAAATAACTTGGTACCGGCCAGACTTGGGCGTCAGCCAGCTCCAGTGATGCACAGCAAAGCCCATCCTTCCCAAACCTTGGAGAGCTGCTGCTTTCCCTCAGCCTGCTGTCTCTGGAGTGATTAGTCTGGCTTTGGAAAGGTCCCTGTCCAGGGCTGTGGTTGGGAGCTAAATAAATCCTTGTTTCCAGCTGCTGCTGCCCCTCAGTAGCGAGTGGAAGCAGCAGGAAGCTCTTCTGGTCTATTCTTTCCTTGCTTTGGTGGCATCTCCACACTCCTGAGCTGCTATTGCTCACTTGGTTTATCCAGTGGGAAGAGCTGCTCTCTGCAGACCTGCTCTGCAGGAGGCAGTTTAGCAGGAACACCCATTTCCCCCGAGCTGGGATGATCCAAGGGAAATCCAGAAATCAGCTGTTTCCTGTGCCAGGCAGTTTGTGCAGCCAGTGGCTCCCTGCCCTTCCCACCATGCTTTTCCTGGGAGGGAGAGAGGGAGGAGGAGAGGGAGCAAGATGCTCCAAGTTTAGACCCAGGCTGTTACAGAGCTGGTGACAAAGTGAATTTAAAAGTTGCCCAGGTTTTGCAGGGAAGCTCTTCCCGTCTTTCCCAATCTTCCCAAGGATCTCTGGGTTTTCATTCCAGTGAGCTGCAAGCCAGAGGTCCCTGGTTATGCCAGGGGTGCTTCTTCCCAGTCCCTCCAGTTCAGTGCCCTTCTGGAGTGCAGCTTTTCCCTTGAGTGAGGGCTCTGCCAGTGGATGCACCTGCCTGGATTTAGCAGAGGAATTCAGTCCAGTTTTGAGGGACGGGGCTGGGTGGGAACATGCAGGGAAAGGTGCCCATGACAGAGGCTGGAATGAGATGAGCTTTATTTAAATCCTTCCACCCCAAACCATTCCCTGTTTCTCTGCTATGACCTTGCTGCTGTCAGTGCTGAGGACCGTCCATTGCCATCTGTCCTTTGTCCCCCTTTCCCCTCACCCCTCCCCAGGCGACGCCTGCAGCTGAACTCCAACCAGGCCTTCTTCCTGCTGGTGAACGGGCACAGCATGGTGAGCGTGTCCACGCCCATCTCCGAGGTGTACGAGAGCGAGAAGGACGAGGATGGCTTCCTGTACATGGTCTACGCCTCCCAGGAGACCTTCGGAGCGCCAGCCTCCGCCTAGGACACGCCACTGGCCCTAGCCTAGGATTTGGGTTGACCCTTGGCCATCACCCCCACTCTGCCCCACACACCCCCCAGGGAAAGAACCGGATGTCACCTACGCTCTCAGTCCTTAGCATAGTCTTGCTTTAGCAGGTGTCTCATCTCACCTTGCCTTGTTTGTGACTATTAAACAGTACAGACGAGCACCTCCAGCTTTGAAACCTGCCCTAATAATACTCCACACAGGCACATTTACAGGTCTGGACCTGACGAAAGGAGCCCAGTTGTGCATGTGACACTTGCAGAGAAAGGGACACTCGATTTACTTTTAACGAGGAAACAGGCGCCAGGGAGAAACTAAAGTGTTTCCCGTGAGTTTGCTGGAAAATCTCCCTACGATCCCTTAAATATTTTTGGTTTTAAATGGGAAGGTTTCTCATGAGAGCAAATGCATTTTAATGTTCCAAAGGGGAGCTTTTTCTTCTGCAGCTCCATCAGACTCGTGTCAGCGCTGCAGGGAGTTAAGGCAAGTGCTCGGGGCGAGCTGGGGAAGGACAACTCTTTGTGTCTCCGGTTTTTGGGCACTGCGCGCTCAGGGGCGGTGCCGCTTTCTGGAATACTCATACCAAACACCACAGCTTTATCGTAGTTTTAGGAAGTGTCTAACTGTAAAATGCACACCCGAACAGGCAACACTGAAATAAACTCCAGTCTGTTACGAATTCCCAATCCCTGTGTGTTCATCTGAGCTGGCTTCCAGCGATCCATAGGATCCTGCCCCTAGCCCGGAGGTCGGCGTTCCCGTGCCTGGCAATCGGGAGGAGCAGCTCAGGGCCGGGCCGAGAGTCGACGAACAAATGATTTGTGGCACGGCTGGAGGCTCCTGTGTCCCGGGCAGGGAGCAGGCTGTGCAGAGGGGAGCTCTCCCGTGGGACAAACCTGTGTTTCTCTAGTGCTGTCAGCGAGGCGTGGCGGGATCCCCGCGGTGTCCGTGTGTCCCCGGTGTCACCGGCAGCCCGGCTCTGGCGGGGACAGAAGCAATACTACAGCGCCTGGCACTGCGCGGGGTGCACGCGTTGTACCTCCTCCACCTTGTACCTCCTCCACTCTTTGCATGCATCTCCTTTTCCCGGGGCCCCCTGCCCGTTTTTTATTGTCCTTTGTGTTTTTACTCCGACGTGAACTTTTCGATGCAGCTTGTTCTCTGTTTAGTTCTGTTCGTGTAAGAACTCGTTTAACTCATAACTGACAACTGTACTTGTAATTACGACGTGATCGACTGATATTCCTGTACAAATGTTGCTTTTTTAAAATTAATACAGTGCTGATATGGATGGACTACATCCCAACTTAATTCCGGCTCGTGTGGTTATTCCTAGGCATTTTCACAGCAAAATAATTAAAGGAATTAAAAATAATTCGCTGCTACTGCCAAGCTGCAGAAGCCCCCACACAGCTGAATCCCTTTAAAATGAAAGCCAATGCCAAGGGATTCTGTTTAACTCTTTATTTTCCATACATTAAATTTACTCAGATAAAAACATTCTAAAAATGTACAATTTAACTTTTAACAAAGTATAATAAAACATAAAAATCCCAATACCAGAATACTTGACATTTACAATTCAAAATCAAATTAGCTGAATATTAAATATTTACAAAACTATTTAAAATATTTATAAAGTTACATGCAGAATTTGTAATACTAGAAGTGATCGAAGTAAAAGAAATGGCTCAAATGGAGCAGGAATTTCCTTCATTCCTAATGGAAAGTTATGTCCAAGAGAAGCTGTTAATCTGCACTTGAAAACACACGGGATTTGCTTTCTGCTTCAGTACCAACACAGTTCTTGTGTACATCAGGAAAATTTCAGGGAACAAATGGGTAATTCCAAGGGTTTATTACAAGAGCTGTGGGGCCTCAACCAGCCAAAGTGATTCCTACTCTCACAAACGCTCCACTACGTGGATTTTTGTCCAGATTTGCCCATTTTCATCCCATTTACAGGTGTTCCAGCCTAGCCCGAACTCAGCGCTCCCAGGGTCCTCTGGCACAGCTCTGCTGCCCTGCAGGGTTTTGGGAGGAACTTTGCTCTGCCTGGTGCCCCAACCTGGCTCATCCCGGGATACCTCTGGGATTTAGGGGCATGGCCAAGGCCTGGTGCTGGACTCTTACTTTGGGAAGTCTGGTGCTTAATTTGCCAAGATTTAACGACTGTGGTATGAAAAGGTTTCACAAAAAGCTGAGTGTGACAGAGCTGGTTTGGATAAAAACCAGTTCTGATAAACTTTAGTAATGGTTCAAATGTAGTTTTCAATCAAAGTCAGGTGGAACCCTCTGATCAGTATCTCAGTTCCCTCTCCTCCCTCTCTGCACTCCCTGTTAGGGTCGAGCCCAGAATATTTATTAATGCTTAATTTGCAGGGTAAGGAGGAGTGCACTGGAAATTCCAACCTATTTCGAGTCTTTCCATCATCAAATGGAAAATGCAGCTGGAACTGCCCCACCCACTGCTCCCTCCCCTGGGAAAGACTCCTCACTGATTCTCCTGCCCCTGCAGGGAGATCACTGGGGATTCCCTTCCCTCTTACACTGAAAAATCATTCCCATTCCACAGTGAAATCCATCTGGAGAACTAATTCTTTTTATACTCACAGGACAAAGATAGGGCTAAAAAACATTCTTTGAAATCTCCATCTTTCAATGTACAAAAATAGGGTTTAAGAACCGGTTCCTTCAGGCAGGGCCAGCTGGAACTCTACTATTCCAACCCAAGCTGCCTTGCTTTTTAGGGGTAAAAAGATGAATTTGTGCCTTTGAAGAACAGATTAAGGATAATTTTATGGAATTAAGGTGCTCTGTTCGGACTTACCAACTTTGGTTGTTCTGGGTACAGAGTGGAGGGTGTTCACTGGCAGGTCTGAAGCCCCAGCTCACTGGGATTTGGGGAAGGCTCTGAGGTTGCTGCTGGCTCACCAGATTTTCCTCTCGGACACTCGTGTTGCCTCCAGGTCCTTCTGGATTGGATCTGACTCCAAACCCAGAGCCAGCTGTTCCAAAGGGTCACCCAAATGCAGCCATGAGCCACTTGAAGAAACATCAGCTGTGACTTGACACAAAGGAAACGATCCCAAAGAAAGGAATGAAACAGTTTGCTGGAAACATCAGCCTGAACTCTACACAGGAAAGGATCCTAAAGAAAGCTCTGGAGAAAGGAATGAAACAATTTGCTGGACAGACATTCAGTTTTAAAGTCCTTTTGATATGATTTTTTCTGTGAGGAAGATCAGACACAACTGTGCCCAGCCCTGGGCAGTAAAACAAAACACAACTGGTACAGAAATTACTTTTTTTTTTGCTGCTGCTGTTTTTTGCTATTTTGAGAGGGTTTTTGAACACTGACGTGTGTTGAAATACAGTTTCTTTAAATACAATTTTAAAATACTGTTTAAAAAAAGTGAAAAAAATAATAACAACAACAATAATAATAACACTAAGTTTGGCTTTCAGCACATGTTCCAGGCCACTGGAGAGACCCTCAAAGCTGCAAATAGTAAACATGGAACTGCACGTTTTCCTTGGGCATGATGCAGTGGGACAGACTGTTCCTACCATTGTCTCGAGCTCATTAAGGCAAAGTAAATTGCATTGTCAGTTTTCATCCCTTTAGTGTTGTGGGTCTGAAGGTTGTTCATGGGAACACAGGCAACATCCTCAAATGCAGGCAGAGCCAACAGGGAGCAGGAGCTGGGCTGGGGATACACAGATCAGAGGGTTCTTATTGCATAGCAATAAAAAGTATCTTTTGTTTGTTTGTTTGTTCTGCAAATTCAGGTTTTGGATCCCTCCCTGGGCCCAGTTTGGTTCTGCCCACCCACATTCCCGAGGCTCTCCCGATGCTCATGATCCCACGAGGCTCAGACTGCCCTTGGAGAGACAGGGACACAGGGATGGCCCAGAATGTTCCTTTCCTATGAGCACGGCCCAGGAAGGGCTGAGCTCCCCCCTCACAGGGTTCCATCTCCTGGGGGCAGCTCCAAACCCTCCTGCTCCCAAAGGACTTCCCAAGCCACTGCTCCACTACAAATCCTATGGATTCATCCTGGTGTAAGGAATACCTCCAAGTGTAAACAAGGCTTCAGACTTTAAAGGTGTCTCCCAAATTAGAGGATGCAAATTTCTCTCTGTCAGACACTTTTACAGAGGAGGCCTCACCCATTTAATGCTGTCAAATTCCTGGTGGGGAGAGCCATGAGGATTAGGATCTTCTTTCAACCAGACAGGACCAAAGTGTTTCAAATTAGCAGTTCGAGATGGGTTTGGCTTCCTCTCAAGTCCTAATTTAGATTTGTCACCCACAAATGATGGACTAAGTAGTTAACACCAAAGCTACTCATCTACAACCTACTGCAACGAAGGAGGCCGACAAGAAATCCTTCCAAGTCTTGATAATAATGAAGTTTTTACTACCTTTTACATGTTTGACTCCCACCACTCCTGAATCCTGGGGTAGGAGCCAAAGGGTATTTTATATAAAGTAAAGCAAAAGCTTATCAACTCTGCTACCAGAGTTCTTAGTTTGATTTTTTTTTTTTTTTAGGATGGTTTAAAATTCATTTACAAAAGCAGAATAATAAGGTTTCTGTGAAAGAGACCTATATACAGTAACAGGACGTAAAGGTTTTGTGTATTACAGGAAAATATCCTTGAAGCTTTTATGACTCTGGAGTCTCTGGGACTTGGACCCTTGGAAACTAAGTTTATTCCAGTGCTGGGAAGCCAGCACTAGCTAGTAATAGGTGAGACAATGAAGCACGAGTTTGTTTCCAGAAGGAACCGAAACTGCCGTGTGTGTTCTTTTGGAAGGGAAAAGAGAAACTTTTTAGGATTTTTATTGTGGAATTAAGTCCCATAAGCCTGCTGGTGCCAATTTGTAAAGGTTGGAACTTCTTTGCCTCTTGCACTGGTCTCAGAGTGACACTGTCTGCTAAAAGTGCAGAAAGCTTGAAGAGTTTTACATTCTTCTGTAGTGCAATCCTTAAAAATCCCAGAGATTAGTGCCTGATCACTTTTGAAAAAAAGTAGACATTTTACCTAGCCCAGGGGTGCCAAAGTCCTTCCGGCCACTCCTACCTTCCACCTCAGAACAGAGCTGCCCTGGAGTCAGGCCTTTCACCTTGGAAAAGTCCAATTGTGGCAACATTCTCCAGCCAAAAAAGTACAGGGGATGTTGTACTTCCAGCAGGAACTGCAGCTGGCCAGCTCCACCATCCATCCATCTGTCCATCCCTCGGTTCGAGGACACTGAGTCAGGAGTTCCAACAACAAAGCTTGAATTTGGCAATCAAAACTGGGTTGGCTGCACCCCTAAGCTAGATTTTCTACCTAGTCTAATAAAGTAAAGCACCTTTGGATTAAAAAATACATTAAGCTTAACAGCAACTGGACGTCTCAGTTTTGCAGTTCGATCTCCGTCGCTCTCCATGGCTTTACAGCATCGTGGTGCCAGCTGGGGAAACTCAGTCTGTGGAGTCCAGACTTTCGGAGGGAGGGGCGTACTTCAGCCTGAACGTACCTGGGACAGGGACAGGGACACAGGGGTTACACATCAGTCACCTCCCACAGCTTCCCAAACCGACCTGCTGCTTCTTACCCATGGAATGAACCACTGGAGTTTGGGGGCAATTTTAGGGCTGGCACAACTTTGTTTCATGGAATCACAGAATTCCACAATGGTTTGGGCGGAAAAGGACCTTAAAGCCCAGCCAGTTCCAACCCTGACACCTTCACTAACCCAGGCTGCTCCAAGCCCCAATGTCCAACCTGGCCTTGGACACTTCCAGGGATCCAGGGGCAGCCACAGCTTCTCTGGGCACCTGTGCCAGGGCCTGCCCACCCTCACAGGGAGGGTTTGAACTGCAATTCTTCATTTAGGTTATTGTGTTGGGCAGGAAGGGAAGAGGAACAGAGATTTCAGTTTCTAAACTTCCAGAGGAACTTGCAATAATGACCGAAGCTGACCTGGCTGACAATGCAGAGGCAGCAACAGTGGTTCTGCTGCAACCTGTCCACAGCAGCTCCCTCCCTTCCTTGATGTTTCTTCCCTCCCTAAAAAACAGTGCCAACCCCACAGAGCACACCAGAGGCCTCACCTGGGTTCTCCTGATGGGGATGCCTAAAATTTGCCAGTAGTTCAGACCATCAACTTTTAGTAACAAAATACTTTTAAAAGCCAGAGATTCCAAGACACCATCAGACCCCAGGGCAGGTCTCAAAGCCACACTCTGGATTGGATCTGACTCCAAACCCACACCCAACTGTTCCAAAGGGTCACCCAAATGCAGCCATGAGCCACTTGAAGAAACATCAGCCATAACTTGACACAAAGGAAACAATCCCAAAGAAAGGAATGAACCAGTTTTCTGGAAACAGCGGCCTGAACTCTGCACACAGGAAAGGACTCTGTGTGTCCCCCCAGCCTTTACCTTGCCGATTGAAATCCATGGGTGGCTGTTTGCAGTCCTGAGCTCTGTGCCCGCTGGCCCCGCAGTTGTAACAGGAGAGGTTCCCGTTTTTTTTGTGACTTGACCCGTTGCCGTTGCCCATCATTCCCTGTGCCTGGTACACCCCGGCCGTGCCCGCCATAAAGTTCTGCATGGGGGGCACGGCGAAGGTGGACTGGCCGGCCATGACGGAGTCGGGGGCCAGGCCGCTGTTGTAGGCCGTGTGCACCACGGGGAACGTGGTGCTGCTGTTGTACTGCTGCGTGTTGATGTAGCCGTTGCTACACAGGGGGTTGAAGGGCAGGAAAGGGAAAGTAAACATGGAAGGTCCTGAAAAGGGGTGCTGGAAATAGTTGGCGTAGCTGACGGTCATGCCGCTGGAGCCGCAGTTGCCGCTGCAGCCGCAGGAGCTGCACACCATGCAGCCAGGGGGCTGCGGCGGCGGCTGCTGGTGGTGGTGGTGATGGTGGTTCTGGTTGGGGACGGGGACGCTCCCGGCCGAGCCGCCGCCGCTGCTGCTGCTACTGCTGCTGCTGCTGCTGC
>VYZP01017084.1:57396-67438 GCA_013400635.1 Hypocryptadius cinnamomeus | reverse complement strand
GCATCTTTACAGAGCAAACTGGGGATTCCTGTCTACAGGACCAGTGCTGTGGCCAGCATGGCTGATCATTTTCATGAATATGGGACAAAGGTGTGAGGTAAATCTTTCCAGTATGAAGCGGGTACCCACGGTCGTTCTGTGGCAGCCATGGCAAGACCACAGAGGTTTTACAGCTGGCCAGATGTCACAGTTCACAGAAGGGCAAACATCTGAAGCAGCACATTGAACTTCTGTCCCGCTGCAGCTAAACTGATTTAATCAGAACTGTGCTAAAAATCCCTCATTGCCTCCCACTCCCACTGGCACAGCGCACACGTGGCTCTCTCACACATGGCCATAACGACCTTTAAGTGCTTGCACAGGCGTGAGAAACCATCACAGCCACTTCAAAATGGTGTGATGGCTTCCAGCCCCTTCTGCAAATTAGAGGTTGCAAGATGCAAAATGGTAGCAGCACAAATGGAGCAGCAGTCTGCACAGCAGCTCCAACAGCCCAGCCAGAGCAGATTCTCCAGCCAGAAAGGTATTTCTGCTTTCCACTGGCTACTAGATTTTGAGTAAAAACATTTAAACACTCCATTTGATTCCCCCTTAAAAGGCTGGGAACTTCCATTCCTTTTAAGAGTGAAGAAAATCATAAACCACCGTACACTGTATACAGGAAAAAATAGGTGTTCTTGTTCAAAGTTTATGAGAGTGATATTTTCAAGGTATATTTTAGGAAATAAGACCATTAACTTTCAGTAGACCTTGTTCAGTCACAATACTAAATGAACTCTAAAAATTGGGACTCCGTGTGCCTAATAAATTTATATTAAACTATTAATTTCTAAAGCCTCCACAGTCTCTGAGGAATAAAAGTACAGGTGAATATAGCAATTATTTTCCTGCCTTGTCTTGAAATAATTCCTGGGAGTTTCAGTTTTCTTTCTATATCATCCCCTGTAACCTCAGCCCACAGTGAAAAATTAAATGTGCACTTCTGGATGGTAAGCAGCCTGTAAATTTTATTAAACCAGAGAAAAAAGATGCTACTCTAAATTTTGTGAAAAGAATATGTTATTAAATTAAGAGATAAAAAATTCTTTATCTTATTCTGACAGAGGCCTCAAAAATACCTGCTGGAGGGCTGCTGTTGAAGCAGCTGCAGCAATGGTGGAGACAGCAATGTTGAAGGGAGCAGCAGTGAACTTCTTCTATCTCTGTTTTGTCCATCAAAGCTGCCCAGAAAATGTATACACATGAACAGTCATCAATTAAAGGGTAGGATGCCATGACATGGGAACTCAGAGACTGAGGGAATGAGGGAATTATCTGCATTTCATAGAAGGTGTGGAGTTTTAGGTCAATTAGGTAAACTAAGCACTCTAAGGCAGTAAGCAGGGAAATCTCTAGACCAGTAGTAGACAGGTGATAGAAAATGGAGTATAGATGAAGGCCGAGGACAAAAAGGCTGAGGGTCAGCATGAGCTGACAGTAATAGTTCAACAGGGCTAGAGGGTATCAGGGAAAGGAGTTCACATATATCTCAGAAAATAATAATTACCAAAATATATTTACTGTGTGGGATTTTCCTCTTTCCTCTAACCTTTTCCCTGTTATTGTGCAGGACTTGGAGATACCTGGTACATTACTGGTATTAATCACACAAAATGAGGGGGGAAAAAAGGTAACCTGAATATAATTACATGAATTTAAGAAAATAGACTTAATGTCACCCTTGAGTCTTGGCTGCAGTAAATAGAATGCAGTAAATCAGAGGGAGAAGATTACAAACAGAAATGGAGAATCAGCGACAAGTTCAAATACAGTCTCTGAGACAAACCTTTTTCAAGCACCTGTCTCTACTGTAAGGAAGAGGAGAGAGACATGGGACTATGAAACTCTAGAACTGGGGTGGGGATAAGTAAGCAACTTGTAAAAATTTTCATGAATTCCAGCAGTTCTTTAGTTGTCTGCTTGGCTTTCTGCATACCAAGTGACTCCATAGAATTGGTGGATTCTAGCCTTAAAAATGCATTTCACTGAAAACAGCATTCTACAAGTGCTGTGACATATTTGGCATCCAGAGAGAGAGTCTGGCTTTGGAAGGTTCCTCTTGGTGTGAGCATTAACAGTTTGTGCTCCCAGGGGATGATGCTTGGCTTATAACATCGAAGATATTTGGAGGGAAAGAAGTTGACACTCATCATACGTGTTGAGAAAGGTCACACATTTGAAAACATAAAGTAACAACCAATTCAAATAAGTAAAAAGCCACATGCTGCTGGAGAGTTGCCCCTCTGCAACCTGTTTTGGTTGTCAGTAGAGAGAACAAGGGATATGTGCTAAAGAGCAAGCAGGCCAGTTAGGCAGATGGACAGCTGCTAGAAGAACAAAAACCCTGTTGACATCTACAGCAATGTAAAAGCAGTAATATGGATCTGCTGTTCAAAGGCACAGAACAGATGAATGAAGTAATTTTTTATTGGATCAAGGTATTTCTTGGCATTTCTCATTTAAGTGCCTATCTACCTGCTTTATGGTTACTATCTTCCTGACACGTCTCAGGACCATGGATCTGTCTCCATTCACCAATGTTTTACCTCTGATTACTAATGCTGCAGCTTCCCATTCCTTAAGAAATCTGCAGGATTTTTTTTTTCATCAGACTTCCTCTGTTGGCCTAAGGCTAAACCAGGCTGAACACATGGTGAGAGCAAGAAAGAGGGAAAGAAAGGAAATGTAAAGCAGAGAAAGATGTTCCATTTACATACAAAGAGCTGTTTAGGAAACATCTAGTGTTTTCCCCTTCCAGCCACCCTACTGATAGTTTGGCTGCCATGAAGCAGAAGAGTAAAAGGCTGCATCTGTGGGAAAGAGAGAAGTGTTTCCAATCTGTAGATGTAGAAGCAGATGAAGGATTTTCCTGGGAGAGAAACTGCTTTGTACCACACTGAATGTGCCCCAACCAGACAGGTCTCCTGATGAGCTTAGACTAGATTTCCAAATTTGCAAAATTTGATGGAAATAAGCACTAAGAATCAGATTTTTTCTGATTCTTAAGGCTGATTTCAGGCAACTTCTTTTTGTCCTAGTTTTGGAGCTGTGACTATTTCTGTCCATTGCCTGCAGTGAGCCAGAACCCCAAATGTCCGAGTAGTAAATTGAAAGAATCATGCAACAGCCTCATAAACTTGAAGGATGTAGCAGGAACAACTAAGCTGGGACACTGTCTGGTCCACACCCTGGTTGGAAAATAGGAGATAGCCAACATTCTCCCATATAAGGGATAAGATTGGAAAATTAAAGCTGTCTTCATGTGGCTCTAATAAAGTCCAAGGAGAAGAGTTGGGCAGAGCATCTCAGATCAAGAAGGGCAGAGTGAGCAATATGCAAGTATCCAGATTTGCAGTCCTGCAGGTCAGCTACAAGAAGAGACTGGCTTAGTGCTCTTGTCCTACAGGTTTCAGCTCACAGCACTAAGATCGGAAATCATCACAGCTGGACACAAGAGGAAAAGAAAACACAAGGGTTATGGTCATAACCAAATCAATTGTTTTGAAGAATTACTGAAAGAATCTGGAGAATTTTTTGTTTCTCTCTCTTTTCATTTGAAGAGTTTTGTCACTTATGGCAGCTGTAGAAGTGCTTGTTACATGGAAATTAGAGACCAAACAAATCACATAGAGAACACAGAGGTCTTTAGTGAGAAGTGGGTACTTAAAACAATAAAAAAAAACAAAACAAAACAAACAAAATCAATCAAACAAGCAAAAGAAGACAAATGAAAAAAACCCCAAGCACACAGGAAAATTCAAAGAAGAAAAAAATGCTATTGCATAGACTGGGCAGGAAGAAAGAAAAGGATGGTCAAAGCTGCATATGTGGAACAGGTAGAATGACATACAGCTTCCCTCTTTAGGCTAACATCTTCAGTCAGCAAGGAAGAGAAACTAATTCCAAACATCCCAACTCCAAAAAGTGAGAATCAAAGGCTTCTAAGAGTATGAAGCACCAACAGACACTTGTTATCTGCCCCAGAATGAGCCCTACATCCATGTTCCATGTGGTCCTGCTACCTTCCTTTCTCGCTGTGCTACTGAGGCAGCAGGGTTTGTTCCCTCTTCACATCCTTCTTCACATCCTCCTGATCCAGCTTGCCAATGCAGCAGGAAAATAAAGGGTGTTTCCCTTCCCTGCAAGCCAGATAACTGCTGGGCTTTCTCGGAAGGAAGAAAGCTTTTTCTTCTCAAAGAAGAAAGCATAGATGCTACCAAGAGGTGGCTGCTCACAGTGTGTCTGATGCCATAGACATTTTCAAGACATGCACCATACATAGGTGCACAGCGATTTCTGTGAGTGTGACCTAAAAAATTTGCCATTGTTGGAAAAGAGCATATTTCCCACATATGTTTGGCTCAGTCACACAGACACCAGACATTGCATGTAACGTGGCTTGCCATAAAGACCAAGGAAAAATAATGAGCATGTGACATAGGAGTAGAACAGTGTCTGACCTGAGCAGTTGTCAAACAATTTCCATGAAACATACTCTGCACAACTGGCCAAGTCAATGGTCATAGCTCCAGTAGGTAAATTTAGCTCCTTTTCTAAATCCATTCTGGAGCAATGCCACCCAAAAGGTCAGGTTGCTGTATGTTTCAGTGTCACATGATGCAATTTAGGGAAATGACAGCTACAAAACTATTAACCTCAGTGGTACTTTTCCAATAAAATAAAATTAAATTTAAAAATAATGAAAAAAAAAAAGGAACAAATTAACTCAGGGTTTCATACTTGAAAGGAGAAAGGGAGTGAGAGATTTCAGGGACAGAAGCACCAGAGGAATGGAAAGTATATGATGGTATGTTACTGAGTCAGTCATTTAAACCTACTTTATGGTTGGTGGCAAGAACAGATAGCCTAGGGACATGATTCATCACATCCTAATGAAGACATCTAAAACAGGTCAGATGAATTCTGCTGTAAAAGAATTTATTTTTCTCTGCAGTGTTATAAACAGAGTCTAATGTGACTAGATCAGAGGTAGTTACCAGTCAAGTATAGAACAAAAGTGCCTGACATGTTCAGAGGTTAGATGGATCCCACCCAAAGCTGCTGCTCCAAATTGACATTGCTTCATTGTTTAATTGTTTTCTTCTTGCTGTCAGCGCTGAATTCACTGGCATGCAGCAAGGCCAGCAAACCACTGAGAGAAACTCAACCTCAGCAAGAGGAGCTATACCCGTGGCTAAAGAAGTGAAGGGCAGAAGAAGATGAAAGACAATCTGTAATCTTGCCTGTGCAAGTAGAATTTTGAACATAATCACACGAAACAGGACCTTGACAGGTCATCTGGTCCACCCCTTGCTCTGAGGCAAT
This sequence comes from Hypocryptadius cinnamomeus, assembly GCA_013400635.1. NCBI lineage: Eukaryota > Metazoa > Chordata > Aves > Passeriformes > Zosteropidae > Hypocryptadius > Hypocryptadius cinnamomeus. The sequence goes on along the minus strand of VYZP01017084.1, from coordinate 62,074 downwards.
ATTCATCAGAATTTCTAGATCTGAACTGTTCTTGTCAAATATATGTCCAACTTGCAGTTAAAAAGCCTCCAGGGGGAGAGGTGCTGTTCACTTCTCCTTACAAATACTTTTTTTTTTATCCTAGCTAGCCTAAATTTCTCTTACTGCATTTTATATGTTGTTTTCAGAGGATGAGGATAAGAGATTATTATCTTCTTTTTAGCAGCTTTTACATAGCTGAAGGCAATCTTCCTCCAACTTCTATTCCTGAGGCTAATTTTTTCAGTCTTTCACTATATATGATGCTTGCTAAAGCTGGGGCCATTTTCATTTCAAACTTACCAGTGGCAATGCTGAAATTAATCTAGTGTGGACAGATCTTGCCTCTCTTAGATACTGCTGAATCATCCTAAAAATGTTAACTTATCTATTTAGCCTGACAAGCGCTCTGAGTTACTGGGAAGTAGAACAAGCCCTGTTTTACACAAGATACAGAGGGGATTTGTGGCTCTCCACCCTGTTGGTATCTCTGCCACGTTTCTAACTGCTCACCAGAGCAAGATCCAAGCAGCACATCCAATCTCATCACTTACGAATCAGGAAGCCAAGAGCCCATCTTGTAAGGGAGCCATGGAGTGCTTTGCCTGGGCATTTGTGATCACAGGGCTGCTTTTCTACAATACAGAGGGATCCATGCACAGACCAAGGGTAGGATTTCAAAAGCCTTTCAGACATTATGCTTTTCAGAATTGTAAGGGCTAATTCCATTTAACTTAGAGTCAGGTACTGAATATATTTACATACCTATTGATGCAGACATGTGACATGCACTTAAACACCTTCCTCCTGACACTTTAGGCACCCTGGTAATTTTAGAAATTCCAGTAGAATTAGCCTATCCACCACATCTGGTCTGACTGTGAGGTCTGCTGCTCTTCACATGTTCATTTTTATTACAACCTCAATATTTTACAACTTTACTATCAATTCAGTGGATCCTAATACCATTCAAATAGATGTTCAGAAAGATATCTTCTGATGATTAATCTAGTGTTTGCATGACTGAAACTGAAGTACTTCATGCTTTTAGGCATGTCATTACTGGTAAAAAAGCAAGGCTTCATTCCAGGTTCTAGCATTGCTTTTGGAGTTTGCAGCAACAATGTGTGGATCCCTACTCTTTAGGTCTGAGATTGTCAATAGATATTGCTGAGAAATACAACAGGAATGGAAGGGTGAAGGGAAATGTATAGTTTCTGGTTTTGTCTAGCTTCCACAAGTTTATTAGTCCTGATAGAACAGCAGGAAATCACACTTTAAACCACAATGAATCTGTTTAAAACTATCCTCAGAAAATACAGATTTTGCATTTGAGAACAGGAAACTGAGCACTTACGAGCTTGCTGACTGATTCAGTAACGTCAGTAAACACATTACTAAAATGAGGAATACGCTTCGTGAGACATAAGCTCCAGGTAATTGGAGACCATCCTGATCTATCACATGTAAATACTTTTCTTTTCATTACATAGTTGATAAAATATGCTCAGCTTTCAAAACTCAACAAACATTCAGAATTCTTCACTTCGAACTTTGTATTGGCTATAGTGACAGATGGAAAAAGGAATGTTCCAAAGGATCATTTATTTTATCCTCTTTCTTATTACTTTCTGAAAAATGTCGGGATGGTTGACTTGAAGAGTCACAGCGTTTCACTTTTATTTTTTTCTTCTTTTACATGGGAAACGTTTATATAAGCAGCCACACCATACTTAAAAGAGCAGAATGACAAATAGGCTTTTTGTTTCTTTGCTGGCTTGAGGGGACTTTTGGGTGGGAGGTCTTATTCCTGTCATGCAGTATGGTGACAGCACCAGGGATGGACAATGAATATGAATGGGACACCCGGGATGCTGTCACCTCCACAGCCACCCTGCCCGCTCCGTGGTACCGCTGCCGTACTCTCGAGCTCCAGGGCATCCTCTGCCAGCACTCTGGTGTTGGAACCAAAACATTCCCTGCGGAGAAACGAGTCCTCCCTCTAAAAGGGAGAATTAGGGCATTTCCGTGAAGTTCGAGCCGGGGAGGAACGGGCGGGGGAGGAAAGCCGTGTGCGCGCCAGGGATAAACAAACAGGCACACACGGAGCGAGCGGAGCGCCCGGGCCGGACCGGGGAGCTGCGGGGCGGGTTCCAGCGCGCCGTGCCGCCATGGCGTGAGGGGCCGGCGGAGCGGCGGCGGGAGGAGGAGGAGGAGGACGGGGAGAGGTACGGAAGGAGGGCGGGGAAGCGGGAGGTGGAGCGGGAGGGGGGAGTCACTTTCTTCCTGCGTTGAAAAACGCACTCCTCACCCCCCTCCCCGCTCCGTCCCCCGGGGCTGCGGAGGAGAAACTTTCTGGCAGGCGGGAGGCGCTCGGCGCCAGGCAGGGGCCGCGGGCGGTGAGTGCCGTGCGGAGCGGGCAGCGCTCCCGCGCCTCCANGCCCCGGCGGAACGGAGCTGCCGTCGGGGCACCCGCAGGACGGGCCCCGCGAGTCTGAGGGAGGTGGGGGCGTGCGGGGGGACGTGGCGCTCGCTGTGCGAAGCTTCACCTGCGGGCGCCGTGGGTAACAGCTCTGCTCCTCCGCAGCACCGGCACCGCGGGAGCCTCCGAGCCCTTCGCCACCGAGTTCAGCCTCCCAAACATGCATGTGTGAAAGGTAAGCAGTAGCTTGTCTTGCACCTAGGCAAGCTGAGAGGCGGGAAGAGCGACTTGCCCGATGCAACTTCCTGCTACTTCTTTTTTATTTTTTTAATTGAGAAAGTTGTAAGTGACCTGGGACCAGAGCTGTCACCTCGGGAAGCTCAGTCTTCTCGGCCCCAGGCAGCGAGTCGCAATTCCTATAGCTAGTATTGCATGAAAGCAGTGCATCATCACTTGGTGTGTCTCATGCCAGCTCTTAAAATTCAGTTTGGTATGAATGAAAGTAACCACCCTCTCTGTTCTTCTGTAGCTCGCTCTTGAAGCAATATAAGACTGTGACATTCTCCTGTCTTTTCAAGTTGGAGTGGCTTGGGTTTTAGCCATAAGCAATGGAAACATAAAAAGTAGTCACAACTGTGAATAAAATACAAGAAATATTGCTCAACCCTGGAGATTTTTCAGTCACACTAAGAAGATCAACTGCAATTTAAATTACACTAAAATTTTAATGTAGTCTAAACAAAGACAAAGAAAATCTCAGCCTAAATATTGCCACATTATGTTTATCATGCCAACTATTATTATAACTCACTGCAGTATTTCAGAAAAAGGAACAATTCAGCTGAAGGGCAGCAGTGGGAGTCAATAATTCAGATGCTGTTTATTACTCTGAAAGACTCTAGCTGGGTACCCTTGGGCAAGTCACTCCACCTCTCTATGGCTCTGTTTTCTTCCTCATAAAACAGATAAATGTGCTTGCTTGCTTCACAGGGGTGTTGAGAAGTTAAATTAATTAATTAGTTTCATAACTACTTGTAGATCCTTGGGTACATCGTTCTACAGAAGTGCTAAGTATTATTTCAACTAAGAGTTTCCTTACTGTGTCTCGTCACTTACATGTGGTTTTTTTAAGTGACCTGAATTAGTTAAGTTTTTAGGGGAAGCCAAGAAAGTAGCAGTTTTGGATTGGGATTGTCTTGACTCTGTAAACTTCACTGAGACATGAAACTGAAATATACTAACCACAATGTATTTTAATGGGGCAGAGCTACTGAGCCTTTATAAATATGTCATTTTCTTGTTATTCAAAATAAAAGCCTGCCTTTGTTGCTTTGTTTGAAGTATTGTGATGTTTTGCATGATTTTGAATTGCTATGAGAAACACCTGAGTGCTCTTAAGATAATATGAGAGAAAGATATGAGAATACTTTTCAAATACATCAGTGTTCTCTACCGTGAACACTGACCTCAGAAGACACTTGGTGCTGATTTTCCACTACACAATCTCCTTTACAACCTGTTCTTTGGCTATGGAGAATGCTGCAAGAAAGAAATGTATAAACTGAACCATTGATTACCTATGGTAAAAAGTTGATAGATTTTGGTTGCCTAGGCAAACTCAGTTTTTATTGCAGTGTATGTTAGTTATTGTAACTGGGTATTGAGTAAATATCTGCACTACAATGGTGAGGAAAATGCATTTTATTATCTGACCAAATGTTAGATGTGATTTTCATAGGTTGCATACAGTTATAAGTAAAAATGAGTATCGGAAAGCAGGTTTTAGAGTGACATCTTGGGTTTGGTACTTTTTAAAGGCTCATGAGGTCTGTGTGTACCATTTCTTTTCCTCAAGGACAATGACAGTACATAAGCTTTTTTTAAAACTGAATTCAAATAAAACCTAGATCAGAGGTGGTAAAACGTGGTTCATATCACCAGGCAGCTGTTGGGTTCTGAATGAACATAGAAAGTTTATATCTTAGTAGAGAAATGATCACATCCATCAGTACCCAGCAGTCTGAGCAGTGAAAACTAAGGTTAAATGAGGAGGTAAATGTCCATAAAACTGAAGTGTCCCTTCTCTCAGAAGTGATTGCATTTAACTAAAATTCAGTCACATTCTTAATTTGTGTATGGAAACTTGCACATCTGGCACCCACAGAATACTATAGCAATGAGCAGAAATAAATCTAGTTACTATTGCTATTATTGCTATTGTTCCTGGGTATTTTGCAA
>VYZP01017084.1:41330-57359 GCA_013400635.1 Hypocryptadius cinnamomeus | reverse complement strand
TTAGAAAAAAAAGAAGGTGGTGGGGGGGGGGGGGGGGGTTGGTGCTGAAGGAATTAAAAAATAAAGGAAAAAACCATCTTTCTGTAATCATTGTTTTCTTGCTTAGACTTGCTAATCCAAGTGTGTGGTGAGTGAAAGAGGGTATGACTTTTTCTTAGCAAATTGTATTTAATTGGTAAATATGACATCTCACCAGCAAGTTTGTCCTGGCTGTTCTCACCTTCTTTGCTGTCTCCATTCAGCTGAGGTAGGTCAAAGAGCGTAGTTTCAGCACTGTGTTCTCCTAAAGCTGTTAAACCATGGTGCCAGTTCACATTCAAGACTATAGCCATATACTTAATATAAATAATTTAGTAATAAATACTTTAGTGTAAATAATTCTGCATTTGACTCCCTTTGAGCCAGTTTTCTGTTTATATGGGTACTTTTTTATTTGTACTGATGTCTCTTAGCCTAGCTGGGATAGGGTGAGGTGTGACAGTGCTGCATTAGTAAACCCCCAAACCCTTGTGCACTGCACTTTGAGCAGATTCAGCTATGTGCTCAGGATGAGAACTGGGCAGAGAAGCCTGCTAGGAAAAGGGAAATTTAGCAAATGCCACCAGAGATCTCTCTCATGAATGCTTTGTCAGTAAAAGTTTAGCAGAAGTGAAGTGTTGGTAATGGAGAGCTGACCGAAGGGGTCAGGTCATTTTGGGAATCACACAAAGGACAGAGCACTGTAAATGTTTTCTCACATCAGGTGCTGGCATGACACTGTCATCCATTCTTGGGACATGGGCAAGTGTGGAAGGACAGGTACAATGTGACTATTATGTATGCAGTCTTGAAATTACCTTTGTTTGGTCTTTTTTTCTGTTTTTCTCCTTGCTTAGACTCAGAGTATACAGGAGGAATCAGCAGTAGCATTGTCCAGAGTGGACAAAGGATTGTAGGTCATTTGACTTTGGTAGGTGTTGTATCTCAGTACAAGAGAAATGTAATTTCAACGTGCAAGCTCTTTTACCATGGTTGTCCTGGTTTATGCTTTTATTTTGTAGAGTTTTTTTATCAGAAATATTAAAAATGCTGAACATTTTATATAAACCTGCTATGCCTTCTTCAGCCTTCTAATCAAGTGGCTGCTAGAGTTGTTAAAGTATTTTGAAAAGTTGTTCACAAGCATTTCTGTGGACATCATGTTCCTTTTAATCATATCTTTGCAATCATGGTTCATCGCACTTTTTACCAAAATGATCTGTCCAGTTTCAGTTCTGCTATGAGAGCCATGCCTGCACAACTTACAGTCAGATATGAGATCATAAGATTCTAATTTTCAAAATTAACCCATAATTTAATGGTTGTGTTGACACCTGCTCACAGATTGCTCATGCACACTGTGACTAGCTACATTTTGCAGGAATCACGTAGCTGTTTAACTCCATCTGCAGTTGAGACTTCTGTCCTTGAAAATGTAATGACCACGTTTTTCAAGAATAAGGGTATTCTGGGGAGCACTGGGAGGACAATAATAGCCCTGAAGGAACTACAGGGCAATACATTTTATTGTCTGTCCCAGTTTGTACCCTGAAAAAAGCAGTTGCATCTGGGTATGTGTGTATTACATCTATGGAGAGAGAGAGAGGAGCTATATGCTCTATCTCTCTGTGGAGAAGCCCTAGATAATGAGATGGCAGCAGAGGTAACAGTGGAATTGTATCAATAATAATGAACAACACACTCATCTGCAGAGAGATGCAGCTACCAGGGAGGGTGGTACAATTTAGATCTACGAACACAGTAACATTTATCGTGTAACAAATGAACCATGGTTCTTCTGTGTGAGTACACATTTGGGGTCTGCATACTCACACTCTAAGGTTATCTGTAGAAAATATAAAAGCAAGTGATGGTTTGAATTGCTTAGATTACGAACTCCTTAGGTTCAGAAACTGACTAGCATCAGCATCTCTGGACTTTGCTGGTGCTCCCCTATGCTGCCACAATAATTTGACATATATGATTGCCATGGTTTTATCCCAGCTGGCAACACAGCCACTTGTTCCCTCCCTTCAGTGGGATGAGGAAGATAATTGGAAGAATTGAAGTGAAAACACTCGTGGATTGAGGTACAGTCAGTTTAACAGATAAAAGCCACAAAAACCAGAGAATTCATTCACCATTTCCCATGAGTGGGCAGGTGTTCAGACATCCCCAGGCTCCGTCACATGGAATGGTTACTTGGGAAGACAAATGCCACAACTGAATGCATCTCTCTTTCTTCTTCTTTCCCAATAGCGTATGCTAAACATGGCATCATACATTATGGAATATCCCTCTCATCAGTTGGGATCAGCTGTCCTGACTGTCGCCTCCCAACTCTTGTGCATCCTCAGCCCCCTTGCTGGTGGGGTGGGGAGAGAGGCAGAAAAGTTCTTCACCATACAAATGTTGCTCAGCAGTAACTAAAAGATCCCTAAATTATCAACACTGTTTCCAGCACAAATTCAAAACATAGTCCGTACCAGCTACTATGAAGAAAATTAACTCTACCCTAGCCAAAACCATCACAATGAAAATGACAATAAAATATTAATATAGTTTTGTGTGCAACACTGAGTCATAAACAGGATATGGAAACATAGTTAAAATGAGTTTTGATCCCATAGCAACTGAAGGATATGATGCATTTTAGAATTCCTGTCTATTAATATGAAGTTCTGTGGAAATGCTTTACAAATAAAAAATGTTTGATATCTTCAGCTACTCAAGTTTGTTGTTATAGATACAGAGAGTGAGAACTGGTTTTGTAACACTCCAACAGAATCACATCATTTGTTTACAACATCTTGAAGACAATCGAATGAAGGACAATTAAAACAATAAGCAGGGAATATTAAAACTATTAATTATACATGGTCAAGAACAACAAATAAGGGGACTTAAAACATTTACAAGTATTTGGAAGAGTAAAGGTCAAGGCCAGCAAAGTAGAATTAGTTGGAAAGAAGATAAAAGTTAAAGTCTGAAATTAAAACACTTGTTTTGGTATCAGAAGTTGCTGATGTTGTAATCAGCCTCCTCAGAAGTGAAGGAAGATGGATGGCATGCAATTCCCTGGGGTGGGTTAGGCACAAAGAGGAATTCTGGCAGCAGTAAATTGGCTTTCCCCTTTTGCATGTAGGATTATTTTTTCCCGTCCTTTATTTGTGCCTCCTGGGCCTTGCCATTGCCATGTGAAGTTTTTCCAGTTTCTCCTGTGCTCCATGACTGTACCACTGGATCCACACAGAGGCTCCAGCCTGCCCCAGGCATTCTGTTCTCTTGCTCCCTTCTTGTGGCAGGTGGTTGTGCCTTACGGCTGTGGGCTGCTCTCAGAGGAAGCCCTAAACATCGTTCCTGGTACCTGACCCCAAAGGGTTCACAGCCTCGTTGACCTTGCGAGGGCCAGGAAGATGAGTTACTTCTCAGTCGTTGCCAAAGGAATATTGTTTCACCACCTGAGTTGTGCAGGAGCCTTTGTTCTGTGTTTCTGCAGTGCCTGTTACTGTCATAGTCCCAAACCCCAGAGGTGCCCTACATGCTGTAATAGTGTAACACATGGATGAGTGGTTTGCTTGGCTTCTGGGACGTTAATGGAGCAAAGGTAGGCAGTATATTCTCTTGGCCTAGATGAAAATTCTCAAACTGCCTTCCTATAGTGTTAACATCTGTGACAACACTTCTAAAGTTTAAAAAAAAACCCTAATTTTAATTATTGAAATAGCCTTTTGAAATTATGTCAGCACAGGATACAGTGCTGGTGTTCTAGAAGGAATCTTTCTCTGGTAGCTTATAGTTTTAAGCCTTCAGTGGTAAAAGTGATTGGGCTTTCGTTCACTGAATGTGGATGCCTTAACAGGCATGTCTGTACTGGTTGGGAATGATCATCTGCAGGATTCTAGATGTCAAAATTACTTCTTTACTCATTCTACAGAGTGAGATATGGAATAAAAGATCCTAGTAGGGGTTAGGAATAGACTACTATTATTTTTGGTTAGTGCAACCAACAAATTACTGAGAAAGCATTTTTTACAGGAGGATAAATTGTAAAATAGAAGGAAATTCCAAATTCTCAGATTATGGTTTGGACATGCAGACTATTTAAATAATGTTTTCACTTGAAGCAGAAAGAAGGTTATGCATTCAGTGTGTGTGTGTATGCCCTGTTAATTTTTATATACAGTGATAAAATAGACAAATCAGCTTTTAACTGGAAGGAATTAACAGATGAAACTTCCATCACAGATGTTTTACAGATCCTACTGTGAACTTCTAAAAATATTTTGTAGTTGCTGTCTTACCTGTAGCATGGTGGAGAATGAATGCAACCCTCCATTCTCCTGGAATTATGGTCTGACACAGCTGTGTACTGCTCTACACAGATCCATTTAATTTTGTGTTAGATCAAAGGACAGACACAAGTTTAAATCTTGACTGCTGACAAGATGGCATATACTGATAATCCCTATAGGAACTGGCTCTTTCTGGTTGCCATTGGGATTTTCACAGCACAGCTGTTAGTCGGACATAAAAGTTGATACAAACTTCTTTCAAGGTATTTCCAATCATTTCAGAACAAGTGCAGTACTAACACCTGCGTGTTACTGTATTTTATTTATGGCAGATGTAATTCTGAATTATATTTGGGATTTCAGTATTTAAGTTTTGAAATACCTTTGAAATTATATAATTGTAGCATGTTTTTCATAGTGAAAAAAACAGAGTGAGAAATGAAGTAATGTCCCCTGGTGGTTAAGGTTATAATAGGTGTTTTTCAAGTTTTAAGCACTGATTTTTACAACTTTCCAGTATTTTATTAGAGAGCCATATAGTCTCTGGTTTTAGCTCAACAGTCAAAAGGTGGGTGAAGGACTCCTGACTGCTCCTGTCTCTTGGGACATGGGAGTTTCCCACCCTGGTGTCCTGCCCCATAGCTTTGAATGGGTCTCAAGAGTACTGCCTGTTGATGTAGAAGATATCCAGCATGGGACTTCAGTCAATAGATTGATTGTGATTATTACAGCACAAAGATAAGTTTATAGTTTTATTGGTTCTGCCCCATCATGCATCTAATTATGCTGCATTGGGTATGGTTCTCTGGAACCAAATGACAATATATATATGGGAATTAGTCTCCATTGACCCTTTCACCTCTCTGTTTTCATGGATTTACCCTGCATTTTTTAGTACCAGAATGTCATTGCATTCAGTTAGAAGACTAAATTGCTCTCCCATTCTTAAATATGTTTGCAAAATATTTAGATTGGTGGTGAAACTGACTTTGTTGAACAAAACAGCTCTTCAGTTGATGTAACTGGCATGATTTTAGAATGCTACCATTATATAATGGTACCAAAAATTCCAACTGATATATTCCATGTTATAGATTCTGCTCCTCTCATCAGCAGCAAAGCCAATTGCAATGTGTGTGAAAAGATATTTCAGATATTTGGACAAAGTGTGAAAAAAAGAGATCCTACAGAAGTTTGCTTTTCTCTGCTGTGATCTAAGCTACCGCTTCTCGTGTTACATCCTGGCAGTTGCCAGCATTGGGACAAAGATGTGCACATCCATCTCCATTTAATGGAACAACATTCCACACACATCTCATTGCAATGTTATCTATTAATTTCACAGTTTTGGTAGGACAGCATCTGTTTCTGGTGGCTGACCATTTCTTGTTGAAATACCTATGACTTTCTTACCTGTTTTAGCACTAGGTTCTAAAATTGCTTGTTTTAGTTTTAATACCATTTCTTGTGATGTAATTTGTGACAAAACTGTAGTGACACTGTTGTTCAAAGTGAAACTGCATGTTATAATATTACAAGCATTGAAAAAAATTGAGTAAAAAAGTTCATTTTCACTGTCAATAATTTATGAAGTGCAAAGAAATTTAGAAATTTAAGTCCATGCTAACTCAGAGGTCATTTTCTAAGGTAAAAGTTTGCACACTGAACCTGAGGGTTTAATTTTTGTCAGTATGGTGGTACAGATTTTCCTTTAAATATTTGAACACATTTCTTAGGCAAAAATTTGTTTCTCGGGTATCTCAGGTAACAATAATGAGAACTGTAGTCTTTGTCGAAAATAGTAGCTTCCCAAAAGAAGACTAAGAGTCTGATGTGTTCATGTGCCAGTCCTGGGCTCTGGGAAGATCTTTTATTCAGAAACCTGAATAATCTGTGGTGTTGTAATGCCTCCGTTTTGTGGAAGTTTTAGTCACCTGAAATCTCACCTTTTTTGTTCCTGACTGTAAATGTTGACAAGGTGCCCGTGTCTGAGGTGGGTCCTGGCTAGCGTGGGAGATGCCAGCAGAGACACCTGCAACTTCTGCTTTTCAAGAAATGTTGCAAGTTTGGTCCCAGGTAAAAGCAGCTACAAAGCAGAGTGGCTCTTCAGAACTGATACTACAGAAAACCACAGTTCTTTACCTGTTTTTAATTTTTAATCACCCACAAGAAGGTCAGATTGCTTCAAGGACAGCTGTGCAAGCTGGTGATCCTAACAGTGCCATCATTTCCTCTCCCTCCTCCTCTGCCCCCTCTCGCTCCTCTGCTCTCACTGATGAAGTGACGTTTCTGTGCACATGTGGCAGGAGTAAATGGGCCTCTCTTTTCTTTTAAATAGTTTATTTGGTGAACTTATCTGTATAAACTAATGTTTAGTTTAGTTAGTGGCTTCAGTTTTACAATACTTTTTTTTCCTACAGCTGAACATCTACCAGTTGATGCAGATGGGGAGAACTAGAATTGTTAAGATTTAATCTGTGTTGGGTGTTTTTTTTCTGGAATAATCGATGGTTTTTACTGTTTGTTTCTGCTGGCAGTGGAGTGGAAATCAAGCAAAATGCTCTTTCAATCTAGATCTAAATGACAGCATTTTCAAAGCACACTGTATAATAGCATTTTCTTCCATGGGCAAGCATCCTTCATTCTCCTTTTAATTTTTAGTACTTAATCAGGTCGTGGTTTCCTAACTGAATAAAACCCCTTCTTTTTCAGAAAAGGTTGAGTTGCTTGGTAAAGTTTTTCTTGGAAGATGTGGCTAGTAATGATGCAGTGTAATATGAGAGTAAGAAATTCCTTTAGCTTTAAAAAATGGTATTGTGAGTGCACATTAAATGCTCAGAAGGCCCAGACTCCAATTCTTTCAAGCCCTGTGTATCAGGCAAACTTGTAACAAGTTCACTCACAACTGGTGAGCTGGAGATTACGTGGACAGTTACCTGCACAGATCCAGCTTCACCTAAGCTATGCTGATAATCAAGGTTCAGAGGTTTGCATGGAAAGGAAGGTGCACTTCCTTCCAGCTGCCTCCTCCCATCCTTCAGCCACACCAGGCTGAGCCCTGCAAGGTTATGGGACAGGGCTCACTGTCCTTAGTGAGTTGTGGCTGCTGAGAGTTATTGTCTTCATATCGTAGGAAGGGTGCCAGTATAATTTAACCAAGAAGAAATGATTTTGTACTCCTGCTTTTGCCACTAGCTATTGGCTTTCTTCCAGATGGTGACTCTGAATAAATATACAGTAGGTTGGTTTTCCAGTTATTCTGTTGTTAGCCTATACAATGTGGCACAATGCTTTCTCCTCATGTAATGGTTAAAAAAAAGGGTTTGCTTTCTCTGTGAAATGTGCACATGAATAAAGGGTGAAAACATGGGAGGTTATTGAATACTTAAGAGTACAGACTATGACTTTTTGGCAACACTGGATGTGTTTGATGGTGGTGTAATGCTGGGAAATATGTGTTCAGATTTGCAAAGGAGTTCTGGGAAACTTTACTGTGTGTTCCGTAATGGTTGGTCACAAATAACTTAATTTAGGGAACACTTAAAACCATCCCTAAATTTATATATGTTCTTAATTCTCACTGATGTGCAGAACACTTACAGAAATCAAACCGAAGGAAAGAATGCATGAAGTCCTTACTGCTAGCTGGGATTTTTTTTCTGCTTGTGTAAACCAGGAAGTTTTTTCAACAAATGGTTAACACACAAAAAGCTACAGGCATCTTTGGCTTTTTCTGAGGTATTTTATAGGTTCTTTCCTCTGGCCACAGTTCTAAAGGGTAACAGAGGCTTTAAAAAAAACTGTAGTGGGTTTTTTTATTATTATGACAAAGCGGTTTTTTCATCAATTAAAAAAATTACATCATGTTTCAACCACAATGTATTGCTTTGGCTGGTTTTTACCTCCTTCCTCTCAAAATATACTGTTGTATAGTTTCCTTCAGCATAGAGAAGAATACAAGTAGATTTTAGTAGGTCTGGATAAACTGTGGTGCATGTGTCCTTTTGTATGTGTGTATGTGGTGAGCGACTATGTAGATATAGTAAAAGTGTTACCAAATAAACCAAACTGTGATAATGTGTCGTGTAACAACTGGTTTGCATCCAAAACAGGGCAAAATGTACTTGCAAAATGCATTAAAATACTATGAAAATGTCATTTTCCCTTACACTCTGTTTAAGCAATTATGCTGCTCGCTACAATAGATAAATGTAAGCAATTACAGGGTACAATATTGTTTGTAGGTACAAATTCACAAGAAATTTTGTATTTCTTGGCCAAATATATTTGCTCACAAATTAGTTTTAGGATGTGAGCACAAAAATCTAGAGGGTCTGGGCACCCAGTAGTCATGAAGTGTCCTTGTCTGTCAAAGTTTTCTCATATTAATGACTTTGTTGAAACAGGGTGTGGGTCTCTAAATAAGCAACCTCAGTTTCTATTAGAAAATTTTGGCTGTGCAATAGGACCTGTGGGGAGAAGTAAAAGGTTGCTTTGTACTTTAACTTCCTACAAGTTTTATGACTGAATTCTATGAAACTGGTTTTCCATGAGAGAAAAAAAAAGTATCTGTTTTTAGGTTTTCTTTCCTTCTATTTCTCCTTTTAATAATTGAAAACTACTCTTCATTATTTACATAAAACTGTCTCACTTGAGCCTGCTTTCCATAACCTTTTCCCTCATAAGAATTCTAGGAATTTGCTGGCTTTCCTCAGGGGGATCTTGGCCATGTTTTATCTGTGACTTTAGGCCAGATAGTTGGTAATTTCTACAAAGTAACTTACTATGTTTAAATTGCATTTGCCTCTGCATAGATTTCCCATTTAAGCACATTTCAAGAAGTAATGTACATAGAAGTATATGCATTTTAATACATTGTTCAGCCTTCTTGGTAACTGGCAGTAAATCACCTCATGTAAAATGGAAAGCCCCTTGGAAAAAAATACTAATAATGCAAACCCCTAAGTGTCCGGAAGACAAAGTATTTCAGCTGTTTTTCTAAGACTCTGCTACTTATTGTTTCCCTTTTTGACTCCTGACTTGCTCCTTTTTTTTCTTTTTTTAAAATGAAGACGTGTCAGAACCGGAGGCCTTGAGCCCTGTATAAAGTGACCCCGGCGCAAACCTCCAGCATTCCTCATCTTCCCCTCTCTCCAGCTGCTAGCATCAGCCAAGGCAGCACGCAGGCTTGGCTGCAGCCAGCTTCCTGGCTCTCCCCCTTCCTCCTCCCTTCCCGCCCTTCTCCCCTTGCCAATGTAGTCAGCGCTGCTTCGTATTAGGCACCATTGCAATAATTTGAATTCTCGAGTACAAGAGCTGTTGTTGTGTCCCTTCAGCTGCTGTCGGCTACTAGAGGGCAAGGTGTGGGAAGGAAGGGGCTTTCTTCAAAGTGTACAGCTTTTTTCTTTTTTTTCAAAGTGTACACTTTTTTCAAAGTGTACAACTTTTTTTTTCTTTTTCAGGTGAATTGCTCAGTAGACATTTCATCTGAAGTATTCAAATAGCAATGATTTGAAAGTCACCTGGAGAATACATGGGGTTCTTTAGATGGAATCATATTTCCCAGAGAGGCTCCTGAATGATAGTGTCTCACAGATTCATTTTCTAACTCATTCTTTCACGTCTATCTACCACAGGACATTTCAAAGATGGTTTGGCTGCCATTGAGACCTGGAGATCTGATGCCACAATGAGGACTCACACACGGGGAGCCCCAAGTGTGTTTTTCATACACGCGGTTTGCTTTGCCTTTGCCTGCGGCGCCAGGGAGGACCGAGACACGATGGTTCCTTTTGTCAACGCCAACTATGACAGCTACCCCATGCTCTACTTCTCCAAGGGGGACGTGGAGACTCTGCGGCTGCAGGCCAGCACCACGCACCAGCACATTGCGGCTCGTCTGATTGAGGCGGTGCAAACCATGCTGTCGAATCCCCTGGAGTACCTTCCTCCCTGGGACCCAAAGGAGTTCAGCGCTCGCTGGAATGAAATTTACGGCAACAACCTCGGGGCCCTGGCAATGTTCTGTGTGCTCTTCCCTGAAAACATGGAGGCCATCAATATGGCCAAGGATTACATGGAGAGGATGGCAGCTCAGCCTAGTTGGTAGATTTTTGTCTTTTTTTTTTTTTAAGTTGTTCTTACTGTATAAACTGCTTACAGGTGGAGGAGTGAGTGGATAAGTGAATTGCTTAAATTATGTCAGTTGCACTAATATTCATTTTAACAGTGACTAACTTGCTGAATGCAAGTTAGAATTTACCCTCATCTGGACCAGCAGGAGCACACAGCTTTTCACCTTCACTGGGCTTACCTTCTTGAAAGCTGATGCTGAAAGGAACATGATCTTTGTGCCCCACCCTGTTTGCTGTAAAAAAGAAAAGTAATCCAAACCTACTCTAAATCAGAAAGAAAAGTTTCACATCTGTTTTGTGGCAAGAAGTGCTAAAAGTGTTATTTTAATTTTTTTTCCTCCAAATTCATACGTATTTTTTAGGTAACTAATTCTTCCTTAGGAAGAATTTAGGAAAGGGGGACCTATGAAAAAGGTATAATTAGGTGTAGGTAAAAACGAACTCCTGGGCTTCTGCAGTCTGCTCTAACATCTGTCTGAGCTTTAGCTCAGGCTGGCAGCTTCACTTGGCTGCAGGGTTCTTGGGCCTCTCCTTAACACATACTAGGACATGATCATTGTCCATCTGATTACTGGAACTGCCTGGATAACTGGTGTTTTGATGACCACCTCCTGGATTAACTTCCCCTGGATGTGAGTTGTCATCCCTACAAGTTACTCTGTCTTCTCTGTGCCACTCTTTCTATGGGAACAGAAGTTAATGTTTTCACTATAGGGATGATTCTAGAGTTGAGACCCCAAGGTCTCCTCTTTTTCATACCCACTTGCAATTTATCTCCTATTTTGCTCAGGCAGATGCATTTCCCTTACCTCCCAGCAGCAGCTGCCACTTGGTGCACCTTGCAGACTGTGGTCCAGGATTGCTGTCACTGTGAATAGGTCAGAGGACGGGAATGTGGCCTTTGCCAGGACAGTGGCATCTGCCCAGAGCAGCAAGATGGAGCTGTATGGGACACTGCTCTCTTCTGTCATTGCTGGTCTTCTACAGCTCTGTGGTGACAGCAGCTCAGCTGAAGTGTGAGTCAAGATTCAAGTCAGCACAGGAAGAGAAGCATTAGCTGTTCAAGCAGTATTCATTGCTCAAACTACTATTCCTTACCCTCTAGTAACCAACTAGTAGTATCCTATAAATGTTATCCTTCCATGGGCCATCACTGGAATTATGCTGGATTTAAGCTAGCATAATTTGAGATCTATATCCTCCTGAGAGGCATCATTGAAAAGCCATGATAGTGTTCAGGTTCCCCTGCACTAAGGATTAAAATGGTGAATGCCACAGAGGTACGTGAGCTAGAGCAAAAGAAGTGATGGGAAACAGAAGGGACACACTGGCCATACATTGACTGCATGTCACAGAAGACAGGACATGTGGGATATAGGAAGGAAAATACTGTCTCAACAGTGGTGGCTATTTCTGAATTCTTCCACTAAAGCATAGCAATACAAAGCTTCAGTCTTAGCTCTGGAGACAGTGTGGAGACAGTTTCTCTTGGCACACTGACAGAGGGATATAGCTTACAGAGGTGAATCCAAGGATGTGTGACCATCTCCAATAGGAGACAGACTGCTCCAAAGTCAACACTTTCCTCCTTAGTTTCATTGTTCACACTCTTTCTTAACTTGTTTTGGGAAGGTTATAGTTCCATGGCCATCTGTTTTAATGAAATAAGAAAGAGGGGGAAGCATTATTTTGAGTAGGAGGACTTGTGTCTGTTTTTCTCAGTTTCCTACATCTTAGTCACTGTCTAAACCTTATTTAAGTTCTGTATGTCCTGTGATTCCTGCCCTGGATTAATTGTGGTTGTTCTGTCCCTTGTTATAATGCTCTCCTTTGTCCCAGCTGACCAGATACCAATCAGAACCAAGCAGATATCCCATTTCCACTTGGCTTTGATGTTATTTACTTGCCTCCAACTACAGTTTTTTCTCAAGCAAGTATCTTGCATTACCTTGGTGAAAGAGAAACCATGCTTTTCCTGTCTCTCCCTTCTGGTGTAGACATCCCATTCAGAAATCAATCAAGGTTTAGTCAGGGTTCTCTGCTTGGCAAAAGAAGTGGCTGCAATATGCTTAGTAGTAGTGGAAGTGCAGGAGGAAATTTTAAATATAGGCAATAGAGCTGGGCTAAGCTGCCCTTTATATAACCTCCAGCTGGCCAGCTCTTCAAATGCTGTGGCAGAAACATGGATCTGGTTTCCATTTTTGTTTCCCCTCTGAGAACTTATGTCTGAATGCTGTCAGCATGGAGTTTATACTGTAGCCTCATCAGTGGTGGCAGTAATACAGATCTTTCTCCCTTGTCCAACAGTGGTTTTCAGAAAAGTAGGAATGTGACATCTCTGAGGCATGTACTGCACTGTCTGGCTTTGCTCAAATAGGCTGGATTCAGAGGCTGAAGGACTGGGCAGACAGATTATGTAAATCTGTTTTTCCTAAGAAACTCAATTTAAAAGTACCAGAAAATGTTACTGCACGTACTTTTCCACTTAGGATAAGGCTAGGAGAATAAACATGATAAATAGGAGTTATGGCTGTTATATGAGCTGTTCTGGCAGAGTCAGAGTGGTGGAATTTTTTGTCCAGTCTATCTAGGCATGTTTAGTTTTCCTCAGACTTTGGGAAAATACCATTCTGGATGATATATTATGATTATTATCCTTATTAAATAATTTGAGGGCACGTGTCTTCTGATCAGGAGGGTGAAAAGAAGGAGGAGTCTTGATGTTGCCTGACTTTGGAGCCTTGCATGTTAGGAGAGTCCTCTGCCATAACTTTTTACTTCATCAGGAAAGAAGGCTTTTCCAAAGGTATCCACAAGGTAAGTAAAATGGGCCTGTTCTTAGACCTCCTCAGTAATGTAGGTGCCAAGACTGACATGTAAATTTTCTGGAAAAATAACTTTTTTATCACTGACACATTCAGCAACATGTTGGAAAGATAAATCTGGCATTGGCAGCTTAATTCCTTCAGCAGTATAATCTGGATTTCTTTTGACTTCTGCTGTCATGGCATTGACTCTAAAATAGCTTTAGAATTAAAAAAAAAAATTCATTTTAATGAGTTTTCTCTAGTTTTTGTGGCAATGTTGAGTAAAATTTAAGCCTTACCAGAAAACAAATGTGTATGTCTTTAGCATATGCAGTAGTTGAATAAAACAAATATGGTTTAAAATGTCACTGGTTATTTGTTTCAGAGCACTAAGAGATTAAGGAGACTGACATTTTAAATTTCTTCTTTACGTTAGTGGAATCCTCAATAGTCCAAATATCCCAGGATACAATAATGAGAAAGTCTACTGGTAATTGATATGTACATGGAAGGGGCATGTAATTAAGAACTCTGGTCCTTTCTCATCTATTAAAGTAGTCATTTTATGTCACATAATAAAGTACACCCATAACTGAGTTCCCATTTGTGTCAACTAACAGAGGTTGAGCCGTTTGTCATAACAACCCATGTGGATAGGCATGCTGCTCATTAGCAGAGCATCCCTAATGGCTACATCCTGGAGTAGGTTTACATTTTAAAATAAACAGAGGGGCACTGGGTAACAGCTAACTATAACAATCACCCAAAATAATCTGGGAACTACACTGTTGTGGAGACTAGCAACAGCAAACAAATGTGCATTAATATTTTAGTTGAAATAGATGAGCATTAATGGTTTTGCCTGTAAAAATTAAAAGCTGGTATTAAATAAACCCCCTTGGTTTTCCATGGATTGGATATCTAGATACTGTCTAAAATCTTACGGGGAGTTTGTCCCTATATGTGAACCACATTACCTTTTTTTTAGAGGGAACAGAGGATATTGATGTGTTTTCTGGCATTTTATCTCTGACTGGCCCCTAGAGCACTCCCCACCAGAAGGGCGTTTTGGCCAAGGAGATCTGTGCTCGTGATTCTTTCCATATGCCGCTGGCTCGTCCCGTTCCCGTACTGAGTGGAATGATGTAATCAGAGTCACACGTTGTGCAGAAGTAACAGTTCAGTCAGACTCTCTGGTTTGGACAAAGCAGCGAAAAACTCTCTTCTTTCCTAAGCCCATCTTACAAACAAACGCCTTGGGAGTTCACAAATTCTGCACCCTTCTCGTAGTAAGAGAGATGTTCCAATTTGCAGTGGCTAGAAAGAGATTTCTGTGGGTTTGTTTTTGGGTTTTTTTGCACATAGTTGATGCCCCATTTTTAAAGACAAGTATGTTACCAATGTGCAGTAAGGTGTGGGATTTAACAGCGGCTCTGTGGGTTTCACAGGGCAGATAATTACTGTCAAGCACATGCAGACATTCCAAGGAAGTAGCAGCAACTAAGGAGATGCTAACAGGAGGCTTTGGAATAACAAACCTGTGACCTTTCTGCTGCTTTCTTATAAACTAGCAATCATGTAGCCTTCTGTTAGTCACTGCTTTTTAAAAAGTATTGGAGAATCCTATAAGACCCTTGCTGTTAGTATCCAGATAGTGCTAGATGTTGAACAATACAGATTACATGGTAAAAATAGATACATGTAAATAATTAAACGTGTGGATAATCATTTAACTAAAATAAATTAGTATATGCCAAGTTGAAATAAAGCAAGTCTCTGTGCTGACACCAGAAATTTATAACATCTGTTTGACTCCCAATAATCAACTAGCAATCACATTAAAAGAGAACTTAGGGGGGCTTTGTAAGACTGTGGAATAAATGTAAGTATAAAAGAAGCTTGGAGGATGCTGATACACTGTCTCCTACAGAGAGGAAGAAAAAGAAAAGGAAGGGTAGGAGGATTAATTTGATATCTGGAATATATGTTATGTTAGTAAGTGAAATATCAAACCCTTATGCTGTTTTTATCTTCTACATATGTGTTTAAAAATAGAAATTGTGCATGTTTATGAAATTAAATGGCTAGCTGGATTTTGGAGGGCTTCTTTAATATCTAAATTGATATAGAAGATAAATTGGTGCTGACGTTCTGTGGTAGCTGCTGGGAGCTCACTTTGTGGCATGATTGGTATAAAAAATTGCTAAAATAAGAGCTAGAGGCAATCTCCTAAAAAAATAACATAATTAAATTTCTGTGTCTCCTTAATATGACACTGAGAACAACTGAAACAGAGTCAGTTGTAGTTTATTAATGTGTCAACAAAGAAGCATCATAAAAGCAAGCCCTGTGTGAGAAGGACTCTTTTGTGATCAAAGCCAAAAATCAGAGAAGATGTGAAAGAAGCTTTAGAAGCATCAGAATGATGATCACAGGCCTATGAGAAAACAGAGGGAAAGAGGTTAAAAAGCAGATTAAGATTTTTAAGGAACTAAAGTTTACTTTCCTCCCCATAGCACCTAAGCAGTTCAACTCTATGGTAAGCTCTTAAAATGTCTGTCTATATGTTGCCTTTTTTTCCCATATTGACATGAATGTAGCCTTTTACATTTAACCGCTCCTTTGCCTTTCTTCCTGTCAAATGAGCTGCAATGAACACAAGCACGTGAGATTTGCTGCTGCTGAAGCATGACTGGTAAAGAGACAGGGGCAAACCTGTTTTATCTTAGACACCAGAAACATAAATCATCAGTTTTTCAAGTATGTTTTTTAAAT
>VYZP01017084.1:517-41304 GCA_013400635.1 Hypocryptadius cinnamomeus | reverse complement strand
ATTTTTTTTTAATTTTTTTTTTTTTTTTTTTTTTTGCAAAGGACCAAGCTCTAAGGTTGGGCAGATAATGGAGTTTTTGCTTTGGCAGCCAACCAGAAAAATGTGGGAAGGGTAAAAGCTGAGAGGTTGGGTTTTTTCAAAGAGTCTTCTTTTTTTCTCCCCAAAACAATTGTAGAGTATTGCTCCATTTAATAAGAAAATATTCCACTCGAAATAAATTTTAAAAATCAAAAAAAATACTTTGTTTTGGAGACTTTGTAAGAAAAATATTTAAGATTTGGTCTGGTTTATAAAATAAACGTTGGTGGTCTTATTCCCCTTGAAAGGTGTTCTCCCTCTTGATAGATATGCTTCTTTGTCTAGCCATGGAAGAGTATTTCTCTTTCTTGCATGGTGGGAGGTTTAAAGCTGTATCTTCTTCCCTCAGAAGTGGGTCAGGACAATAGCAAGAGTGCCAAGGCATTGCCCGTGGCATTGGGAATACTGTACAATTGCACAAGCGATCAAGAGGTCACTTGGCCCCATTGCATGCCTCGTTTGCATCCACACTTGACATTTTGTGTGCATTAAACTCAACCATGCTCACAGCTGGCTACCACATCTGAGGCAGATAGCATCGAAATGCCCTACAGGGCTGTCTTAGAACTAATTCTCACCTCTAAGTTACTAGAAGGGAGTTCTCACTCACTTCCTTTGCATGCACCTAGTGAGATTGAGAATTTCAGTACTAAGGAGCAAGTATTGGCATCCTTCCTTCAGTCTCCTCCTCCAGAAGTTATTCTGCAGTGATTTGTCATGGGAAAGATTTGAGCATTAAAAGTCAGGATGTGGATTACTTGTGTAATGTATGTGTCAGGATGTGCTTAATTCTTCATTTTGCATGCACTCATACCATGTTAGTTGTTGACCTAGAGGCCAAAAATCAGACCTCACACTGCTTGGAAGGGTATTCTGTATCTCAGATTAAAGAGGGTTATTTTCCTATTTACTTCAATTTGTTTTTAAGAACTGGATACACAGTGAAGGAAAGATGAGTCTAAACATCCCACAGGTCATGATCAAGGAACTCACTTGAGCAGCAGAGTTTGATTTAAATCCTGCCTTGAACTGGTCAGATAGTGTTTTTTCCTTCTTGGCTCGTATTTCTGAGAGAAATGCTAATAGAATCGTAGAAACAGAATTGTTTGCTTTGGAAGGGACATTAGAGATCCTCGAGTTCCAAAAGCCCTGCTCTGGGCAGGGATAACTTGGACTAGACAAGGTTGTTGAAAGCCCCATGCAGCCAAGCCTTGAACACTGCCAGGTATGGGGCATCCACAACTTCTCTGGGCAACCTGTGCCAGTGCCTCACCACCCTCAGAGTCAAGAATTTCTTCATAATTCTTAATCCTCTCTTTTAGTTTAAAACCTTTCCCCCGTGTCCTATCATTATCTGCCCATGCAAAAACCCTCTTTTTCATATGTCCCCCTTTAGGTAATAGAAGGTTTCTGCAATGTCTCCCTGGAGACTTCCAGGCTGAACAGCCCCATCTCTCTCAGCCTGTTTGCATAGGAGAGGTTCTCCAGCCATCTGAGCATCATTCTGGCTTCCTCTGGACTCACTCCAGCAGGTCCATGTCCTTCTTTTGTTGAGGAGCCCAGAGCAGTTTGCAGCACTCCAGGTGTGGTCTCACCAGGGCAGAGTGGAGGAGCAGAATCCCCTCCCTGGCCGTGCTGGCCACGCTGCTTTTGATGAGCCCAGAACAATTGGCTTCCTTGGCTGCAGGTGCACATCACTGGGTCGTGTCCAGCTTTTCATCCCCCTGAACCCCAAAATCCACCTCTGTAGGGCTGTTCTCAGTGAATTCTTCTCCCAGTCTGTCCTCATGTCTTGGACTGCTCCAACCCAGGAGACCCTGCTTTCAGTAATGAAGTAGTTATTTGGTAGTGAATAGTGACAAATTGAAGAAACACATTTCTGCACATCTCTAGAGAAGAGGCAGTAGTAGCATCAGGAATGTTGTCAAGAAATTGAGAAGTTGTAGTGATCTTGGCTTTGTTGGTAATACTGGATTTTACATTCCATCTAAAATTTTATGCAAATGGTATGCTTATTTAGGGCTTAGAATTGCATTGAATGAAGGTGCTGTGTATACGCAGAACAAATGCAGTGCATGCACGATGGTTCTTGGTGCCATCAATTGATCAGTGGAAAATAGGGTCTTAATCCCCCTCTTCATATTCATTGTTCATTGTAGAAGGTGGCAAATCTAAAACACATTGCACCAGGCTAAAATTCTCAACACATGTATGAAAACCATACTACTTATCCATAATTCCAGCCTTACTCATGATCTCTTTATTTCTCCAGTTTCTTCATGGAGGATTTATATAAAACTCTAAATGTAAGAAAAATATTTTATAGGACACAGATGAACAAAAATTTAAAGAACACCCCAGGCATGTATTTATCCTGTGCCATTCACAGGATTTGTCCAGACAGCAGATTTTTGTGCAGAACAATGCTTTGGATGTTTATGTAATTTGATCATGAGGTAACAAACCTGTTCAGCACTTTTTCCTCTTTCATAACCTTCCCTCTTTCAAGCTTCCAGATAGGTACCTCTTCCAAATATACCTATACCTACATATACAGGTATATAAGTGCAAAAAAGGTACTGTAGGGGTGCCTTTATCTTTTAAAATTTAAAATATATTTTAGAATTTTTAAACAGTTGCCTTTGCTCAAAGTTCATATGTCTGCAACTAAGTAGTTGTTCCATATAAAAGAACCCATTATAGATATTTTTATTTACTTTGGATTTGTTTGTTTGCTTTTGTAACATCTGATGCCTTTAAAGGCTGACAAGGCTAATGCAGCCTTGAGGCAGAGGTTACTTGCTGTTGTCAGACACAGTTAATTGTGAAGCTGAAGTTCATACTCTCTGATGTTCAGTTTTAATCTTGAGTGGCTTAGAAAATAGCTTGTTGTACAGGGCAAAGTGTGAGCTTGTTTTTACCTATCTTTGTATAAATACATACCACTTTTCTTAGTAGCTAGCCCTGAAAACACTTTTTTTCACTTAGGTTCAGTGCACGCCTGTGGCTCTGTGCTTTCCCTCAGTTTATCAGCCAGGTTATTTACGAAGTCTGACACTGGGAGATGCATTTGAAAAATGGGAACATCATTTATATACAAAACCATGTAATGCTTACTACTTGATCATTCTTCTTGTGAATCATATTCCACATGTTTGGTGTACATTTCTTGGTTCCCTTGAAAATAAATTAATGGGGATAGCACTGATTTTTAGCAACTAAAGAGTTGTTTCTTCAGAAGAGTTTCACCTTAAGAACAGATGTTAACTGTGGGTTTGTGTGTTTAGAAATTACGATCTTTAAATCATCATCTTTAATTTTCTCTATTACTGTGTGAATCTCCTTTGAGAAATTTTATACAAGACTTAACTGTACAGAAGTGCAATTTAAGGGCAGTTATGACAATATTGCTTGTCCAGCCCAAGCTGGGTAACTGTGTCACTATGTATGATAAGTGTGCCTAACATAAGGGGTTTTACACAAAAAAGCTGTGGGGTTTGTTTAGATTTTGGTGGGTTTTTTGTTTTGTTTTGGTTTTTTTCTCTCCTGAAGGGATCAGGAGCCTAAATGCTGTTATAACTTCTCTATTTATCACCTCCCATGTAGAAGACTGCTTTCTATTTTGTCAGAAGCGGTGTCATGGAGACTACTATATGCTCTTACACTGTAGGATTTGATGTGGTATTCTATTAGAAACTAAACATAAAGTTAGCATACACATTAACAGTGGAAGTTACAATAAATCAGTTCCACTGGCAAGTCCCATTTTAAATTTAGTCAGGTAAAGATGAGGTTTAAGCAGAATAGGTTTAAGCAGAATCTAATTAGCAGCTTGCATGTTGTTAAAAGGATACTGGACTTTGAATTAAAAATTTAAATCAGCTCAAATTCTTTCATTGTACTTTTCTTCCACCTTAATCTATAGTTTAGCCTCAAACTCTTTGTAATTGTTCCAAGCAGATGCCTTTAAAGTGAAATTTTCTGTACCTATTTGAACTCTGATTTCTGAATATGCAAAGGTTTAATGAAACTAAAAATACCTTGGAAATTAGAATTCATGACATAGCTGATCAAAGGCATTTTTCTGTGTCAAAGGATTCCTGACAGGAATCATGGTGCCAGAGTTTTGCATATAATTGGCATAGAATGTAACTTCAGTTTTATGTATAGGATCAACAGCATTTTAATAACTTTTTCAATTATAAGGAAACATGAAGAAGCAGAAATAGAGAATTAATTGAGATTGACAAATAACCAGATAAATCAGATTTATGTATTTAATTTAAATCTGTGAGACAAATATTTCATTTTTAAAAAGGAAAAAAATATGTTTAACTTCACTGCAAGCAGAATATGGAATCAAAGCTGAGAGAAGATGAACAGTTAAAACTGTTGGAAATTCATCTGATCAAAAAGCATACAGATAGTTTCCTTACATGACAATATGCATGTACCAAACTTGAGTTCTTCCAATGATTTAAATATGCTGAAATAAAAATTAAAGGTAATTTTTTTTACTTGCACATGATATCTTTTACCATCATTGCAGTGCCTTAGGCTGATGCTCATAATTTCTACATGCTTTATTAATGCATTTGGAATGCCAATAAATGCTTCTGTAGCAGAATTTTTTTGGTTTTATCTTACTCTTTGGGGAGTTTTTTCTCATCTGTTCACACTACTGCTTACACAAATGAAGATGAAATCATATTTGTAGAGTCATAAAGTAGTTGAAAATGGAATGTGTGTGCTTTCAGGAGCACAGCACCATTTCTACTAATTGCAGTAGGACACTCATCTCAACAATTTTAATTCATTCAAAAATTCAATTCAAAAAATAGATTGCAAAAAAAGTGAAAGAGGAAAACAAGCGTGAAAGCAACAGATGATTTTTCAGTTTATAAAAGTTTACTTTTACTATGTATTCCTTCACGTTTTCTTTTCTGTAGAACCATGGCCGGGAAGTACTGGAAGTACTGCAAAACTAGTCATTGATACACAATGTATGCTTGGTTTAAGAGGAATATTTGCTCCATACCACCTATATTATGGATTTTCTTGGTAAAAATGTACTATTTTGCTAAGTTCAGTGCAATCATTGGACACAAGCCAGTAGTTCCTAGAAAATTATTTTTGAGTATTGACAGCATTTTACCTCTTTTCTATCTTATCGTATAAACCCCCAGTGTTTATTAAGAATGTTAATTCAAGCTGTAGTAAAACTAAGTTTCCTCTTCTCTGCTTCTGTCCTCGAATGCCTTTGGGACATGAAAAAAACAGTATAGTGGGTTGTTTTATTATACTTGCTGTAAAGACAGCTTTAGTCTCATAGGCACCATTTATCATCAACTGAATCCTTTGGAAAAGAAAAAAGATTTGTTACATGAGGTTAGAGGAGTATAAACCATGGCATATTACTTTATCACAAAAATTATATGAATCTTACTTCAGATGAATAGATTCTATTTCTGTACAATCAGTATTCTGCCTATTTTTCTCCTAGCAAAACCCAGAATATTTCAAACATTTTTCTAATATTTAGCAACTTAATCTTTCTAATAAAGTTTTTAAGCTTTGAAGATTAATGTTGTCCATACTTAGGATGGGAAAAAATAGTTTAGAGACTTGATAAGTAGCTTGCTACTGTGTTAAAATTGAACACGGATCATCTAACTTTGGAGACTTTAAGTCATATACATATCACAGTAGAGGAAGGGGGAAAACTAGCTAGGTGAAACTCAATTAATTGCTGTCTTTATTTATTGACAGGCTAGTGAAGGATGCCCCCTGGGATGAAGTTCCTCTTGCTCACTCCTTGGTTGGTTTTGCCACTGCTTATGACTTCTTGTACAGCTACCTTAGCAAGATTCAACAGGAGAGATTTCTTGAAGTGATTGCCAATGCCTCGGGCTACATGTATGAAACATCATACAGACGTGGATGGGGCTTCCAATACCTTCACAACCACCAGCCTACCAACTGTGTGGCCCTGCTGGCTGGAAGCCTGGTTCTGATGAATCAAGGTATGTGCTAAGCCATGGGAATGTTTTTTCCAAAGTGTATCAACTCAAATCAGCCACTTATGCAGCAAAGTTCAGGATTTGATAAAAAAGCTTCTTAGTGTACAGCAGTACTGGTTTGCTCTTTTGCTGCTTAGTAAAATTTAATTTATTGAATAGAACAAAAGTCTGTGGGTAGAGGTACAAGGCATGATGTGTGAGTATAAAAGCTCAGTTTTATAAGTGATTCTGAAATTCTTACCTCACAGTTTATAAGAGCTAAAAATCCCTGTCCAGTCCTGATTCATGGACAGTGTCTTTCAGAGTAGATCATCAATGTAGAATGATGCTTGGTCTCCTTACACAAAGCATTGTGAAAGCCAGCAGTCAGAAACACCCAGTGCTCTGACCTGGGAGCCAGAAAACAGGATAACCTGGAATTTCATTCAAGATTTCTGTCCTGTCACCTGGAGGATCTGCAAAAGTGTAACTTTATCCACCCAAGTGCCACAGATAAGGACCTTTCTTCCCAACAGCCTTTTCTATGGAGATACCCAAGGCTGTACTTTTTTTCTTCTGAACTCTGCCATTGCACCCCACAACCAACATTTGTGCCTGGTTTCCTCCTCTTCTTTGCTTCGGGGGCATTAAACCATCCTTCCCATTTCCAAGGTGAATACCCTGGCCAGTAGCTTTTGCCTGCTCTGTCGAGGGGCTGTCCCTGTCCTGCTGGAGAATGCAAGTCACAGAGTGGGAGAGAGATGCAAGTGAGCAATCCTGACTTTAAACCCCAGAGCACTTCAGCTGAGAGATGGAAGTCATGGAGTCAGCTCCTGCTTTTATAAGAATGAATCCATATTTCATCAGGTGATTATTTTATATGTTCTAGAAGTATTTTGAAAACATGATTCCCAATGGAATTACTTATGCACTGCAAGTCAAGGAAAATCTAGTTTCTGGATGCTGATGGTGTTGCCAAGCTGCTCAGCCCTGCCAAACAGAGGCACATCTGCACATCACTGGAGCTTTCAAGTGCCCAAAGAAATGTGACAAAAAACTGTGGCACCTACTGTGTTTGAAGGGTCATTTTTTGCTAAGTGTCTGTCAAAACAAACACACAGACTGATGTGTATATGTTGAAAAGCATCAAGAGCATATGTGGAAGTTATTCCCTATCCTCCTGTCTTGCCTTCCCCAAATTGAGGACTCTAGCCATGTTTATTCAGTGGTTGCTAAATTTTATATGATTCCATCCTTCCCTAAGCCTTTGTTGGTGCAGAAAGCTGGCAGTTTGCAAGATTCTGCTTTTCATTGAGGTATAAACCATAAGTATGCCTTGTGAAAAACAATGAAAACACCACAAAGCTGGGCAATATTTTTTTCACTAAAGTGATGGTCTTTGGTGGGAGGAGGAAGGAAAAAAGCAGGAAACTAATGAATTCTTGAGCAATTTGAAAATAGTAATATTTCAAATGAAAATAGGTCAAAACAGACTGTATATTTCTAAATGAAAATGCTGTTGTTTTGATATAGAGAAACTATTTTTTTTTAATAGCAACTTAAATGAGGTTTTTCTGTTAGTCTAAAATGAAAAAGCAAACTGTAATTCCAATATGAAAGAAAATAATCTGAAGGAGAAATAAAAAGGAGGGAGAAAATGAATGAACATGTTATGCTTCTGTATCAGATACATAGCAATTGCAAATAATGTATCCCAGTGTAAACCTTTCTCACAGAAGGTTTAAATTCCATCTAGTAAGTTTAAGCACAATTCAGCTATTGAAGCTTGTAGAAACTAAGCAGCCAATTTAAAAGAATGTAAATGTTGTCAAAGGAATGAAAAATGAAACTAATTGAAGTTAATTCTAGGCACATGCATATGGCGAAGTCTTTGCCCTTAGACACTCAGATGTTCAAAATAGAAACTTGAGTAAGGCCGTGATAGATATAGATAGCTGGCTTATATACTGCTAAATTTAGATGAGAATTTTTCTGGTTTGTCATGTAGCCTGACAGGGTGTTGAGTCTTTTACTTTTTTCATTTCAATGTATTATTGCTCTTATAGTGCACTACAAATGTAGTGTTACAGCATAGATATACCTGAAATAAACAGAACATTAATGCATTGCAAGGGTAAAGGTGCTGTGCTGAACCATGGCAAATCACATTCTTGCAGCAGTCAAAAAAAAACTAGCTTCCCTTCTGTATCACAAGGGAAAACAGGAGTGGAAACATTCAGGATTTTATTCTGACAGACTGCTGTGCTGCCAGCTCTGTGAAGAGTAATGAAAGAGTGTCTTAATAGCTGGGAGTGAAGTGGAAGTAAGTAGTACCACTGCCACTGTTGCTCAGACCTTCCCCACCACATTTTTCTCTTCAGCTAAGCATTTAAAGTACTGTGATAGACTCAAGTTGTCTGTTTTGCTTAGACACTGGTTTTTTTGGGGGGTTTTTTTGTCTCTGTTAACTGAGCAGGATTTGGCAGCCTTGACTAGTAGGATGCCTGAATTACTCATCAATCTGCTGAGCATAAATACAGTGTTGGTGGCAATGGGATGAAACACTGAGTAACAGGATTGAATGTAGCTCCTACTCCCTTAGCCTGGCACATGTTCTTCATTCAGCAGGCACTGCTTCACCACGTAGTGAAGTGTAACATGTGCCAGCTGGCTTTGCTGTAGGATGGAATTAAGTCTGGTTCAATCTGTGTCCAGACTCTTTGAACTGGGAGAACACTAAGCTGCCATGTAGAAGCACAAGGCAGTTGATTTCTGTTTAGTCCTACCTCTCCTGCTACTCAATCCAAAAAGCCTTTCCTCTGCTGGGTTCCATATGCTGACTTCTGCAGTGCTCAGGCCCTCTGCTTAGTGAAAGCAGATTGGCACTGAGAAGGTTTCTCATGACCTCTTCCCAGGTCTTGATTTGTGTAGAGAAGACCAAAACAGTAAAATCTCTGAAATGCTTTTCTTTAGAAAAACTGAAACTGCTCAGGGCTTGTATATGTGGAGGCTAAGAATTTATCTGCTTAGAAGATTAATTTCATTCTGGAATTCAGGAATCTACTTTTGGAATTACCCATGCAAAGCTCTTCCAAAATAGCTTTTATTTGGATAACCCTTTAGGTTGTACAGCAAACTGAAAATATAAGTGGAACAGAGCAGCTCTTAAAATAGAGCATGAGTTAGCTCATCATCATATCAGTTAACTGCAGCTCAAATGTGAACTTTTTTACTTTTTTAGTCTCTGTGGATCTCCTTACTACGCTGGTGATCCTGCCAGTCAAAAATGACTTATCGGAATTGTTGCATTATTGGAGCCCTCTAGTGGGGCCATTGGTTTGTTTTCATACAGCTTTAATTTGAAATGCAATAAATAGTCTTGGTTTGGCTTTTCCCTTTTTTGCATGTCCTGAATGCGTTAAGCAAATTTTCTTTTTAAGTTGTAAAGCATAGCCCCATATTATTAGCAAAAAAAGGTATTTGATAGATTTTCCCATACTCATGTGACCTTGCTTTGCTGTGTTTAAATACAGTATTTTATTTTTCACCTTAGTAGTACAGGGATGCTTCACCAGTAGGTTGTATTATAGACCCTTGGACTGCAGATTCCTTGCTGTGAAGGACCCCACTGTGGGAGTACAGACAGCACCAACTTTGAAATGTTGTGTTGTAATTAGTTTTGCCATTGTCATTTTCTTTCAGGCTACCTTCAGGAAGCTTACTTGTGGACCAAGCAAGTGTTGGCAATCATGGAGAAGTCAGTAGTCCTGCTGCAGGAGGTCACAGATGGCTCCCTCTATGAAGGGGTGGCTTATGGCAGCTACACAACCAGATCACTGTTTCAGTACATGTTTCTTGTCCAAAGGCATTTTGACATCAATCATTTCAGCCACCCCTGGCTGAAGCAGCACTTTGCATTTATGTACAGGACTGTCCTGCCAGGTAGGTCCTTTGGGTGAATGAAGACAAATGTATTTTTGAAGCAGCAATAAATTTCATACTCGAAATAGACTATTTTTAAACAGCACTCAACTTGGATTTTTTTAAAAATAACCATTTCCTTGGATTTTATCTTCAACAGTTAACAAAACAGTAGCATCCTTGTTTATCACTGCTTATTAATGAAGGACACTTTCCACTAGCACAGGTTGCTCAAAGCCCCATCCATCCTAGCCTTGGACACTGCCAGGAGTGGAGCACCCACAACTTCACAACCTGTTCACATGCCTCACTATCCCCACAGGAAAGAACCTCTTCCTCATATCTAAACTAGGTCTACCCTTTTCAGTTTAAAGCTGTTACCCCTTGTGTTGACACCTTATTTGCAGGACACTTCATTAGGAACTTACATTGCTCAAATTCCAGGTTAAAAAAACTTAGATAACTCTCTTGGAACCCCAGATGTACCCATGTATGTAAGGGGGGCTGAATGCACCTTTGGTATGCCAGCACAGGCACATAAGGAATTGTGCTATCTCCGTGTGAGACCTCAGGCATTCTTTGGGAGGAGGTTCCTGAGAGCAAAATGAACTCACACCAATGGTTTCAAGTTGAAGCTCATTATTTTGTTCTTTGGGAGCACCTCTGGTTTATTCCTTTGCAGAGTATAGATTCACATAAAAACATGAAAGCTGTAAAGGGAAAGTTACCTTTGCCAGACTTGAGTGAAGAGAGGAAGTGGATTGCATCTTACATTTTGTGTAGTCCTTTGGCTGTCTGTAGCCCAAAGCCAAAGAAGAAAGGTGAATATTCAAGTTAGCTGCAGCAGAAGGAAACCACTCCTGTGTAACCTATTTACGGCTCATTTACGAGCAGGTCTATAAACATCTGAAAAGGCTGCCTGTGTTTGCACCGCTTGCTTGGCTTCACCGGCATGCTCTTCAAAAGCATCTTTGTGTGCTTATTTGTTCTTTCTCCTTCTCACTTTTCCCCAAGGGTTCCAGAGAACTGTGGCCATTGCGGATTCCAACTATAATTGGTTCTACGGGCCGGAGAGCCAACTGGTGTTTCTCGACAAGTTTGTCATGCGCAATGGCAGTGGGAACTGGTTGGCAGAGCAGATCAGAAGGAACCGAGTGGTGGAGGGCCCGGGCACACCATCCAAAGGGCAGAGGTGGTGCACTCTCCACACTGAATTTCTCTGGTATGAAAGGGAATGAGTGGGCTCAAAAGGAACCTGGCAGCTGTTTGCTGTTAGGGATAATTCATTATCTTTAGATCTGCACTGTAGAGGCCGGGCTCAGGCTGTCCATGTGCCACCCAGGGTCATGAGGCACAGAAGAACTTCTTCATTTAGCACAGATTGCCACAGGGAGCACCCTGGTCTTGTCCTATTTCTGTTTTTATGGTTTCTTTCCACTCTCTATTACTTTCATAAAATACAGGCCATTCCAAAGGAACTGAAAATTTAGTATGTAGTCTTTGTTTAATTTGTTCTGTTCTAATGGGGTTTAATCCTGTTGTGTTCTTTTATGATGAATTAGGTGAATATTTAAAGCATAGTTTTCATTCAAAAGTTCTGTAAAATAGTATAAACTTTCTTTTAAAAGCTAAATAATCCAAGCAATAAGGCTACTGTTAACAGGATTTGCACACTAATTAGCAAGTCATGTTTGGGAAAAATGCCATACTGGATGGATATTTTCCCATGTAATTTACAGTTATGCTAACTTCTCTCTCAGTCTTCTTAAAGTAAGAAACTAAAAGACTCAAGAAGCTTTAGATCCACATATGAATTCCCTTAGTTTGTGGAGGTAACAAGTATATTTTCAAGGTAGCTCTCTCTCTCTTGCAAGAAAAATCTTTTTCAATGTCTGTTGGTTTGCACTTACGATCTGCACATTAGAGTGCATCTGTATTAGGCTCCAAGCAGCCTTCATCTTGTTACTTGCAAAATACAGGGTCTCTCCTCTACAGCCTCATCCCATCACTGTTTTCGCCTGTGTATCCATGTAAATTCTGGGAAACTCCTGGTTATTTGTAAGAATAAATCTGATTCTGGAACCGTCTAACAGAAATGTTAATGGACTTAATATGGTTTTGTTTATTTTGGTTGCTTAAAAACAATGCCAGCAAGTTAAGTGTTGGTTTGGATTTTTGTTGTTTTAACTCCCATAGATAACACTGTAATTGGTTTAACCTTTTCTGGAATTAAGGCTTGTTTTTAAACAAAATGTTACGTATTACAATTCATACAAGAAAAACCATGAAAATTTTTCTTCAACCGAGTTTGGAGAAAGAAACTAACATATATTAACTGATACAAATAATAAATATTTATCCTTTAGAATGCCTTTTCATTAATTTTCAATGTATTGCCTATTCTGTTTGAAGACTACAGACTTCTGTACTCCTAATTTCGGGGAAATGGATACTCCTCTTCGTTAAGTAGTCAGTAAGTAGGCACAAATGCTGATGTCTAGGCAGTGTCTGGTCTAATCTGCCTTTTATAAAGATCTATGTTATAGTCAGTAGTTTTATAACTGTCTAGGACAAAACATGGCTAGTTTGAAATTAGTGGTACTCTAATTTTTGAACTGCAGAAAGACTGCTTGCTTTAAATGCAGAGCAGATGCTTTCAGCTATTGTTCTGTAAAAAGCGCACAACAAATTTGTATGTTGAATAATAATTACAGCTATATGATTAGGAAGCATAACTGTGGGCTTTAAATTGTTGGCTTGCTCTTTGATGTAAATAGGGAATGGGTTTTTGAGTTTACAAGTGTTGATAGTGGAATCGGTCAAGGGATTTTTAATCCCATTTTTCTCATCTTTTTTTGCAGGTATGATGCAAGTTTGCGCTCTGTACCTCCACCAGACTATGGGGTTCCTAAGCTACATTATTTTGAGGACTGGGGAGTGGTGACTTATGGAAGTGCTTTGCCAGCTGAAATCAACAGGCCTTTCCTTTCCTTCAAGTCAGGAAAGCTGGGAGGACGTGCAATATATGATATTGTTCATAAGAACAAGTACAAAGAGTGGATCAAGGGGTGGAAGAACTTTAATGCTGGCCATGAACACCCAGACCAGAACTCCTTCACTTTCGCTCCCAATGGCGTACCTTTCATAACAGAAGCTCTGTATGGGCCAAAATATACTTTTTTTAATAATGTGTTGATGTTTTCCCCTGCTGTGTCCAAGAGCTGCTTCTCCCCATGGGAAGGGCAGATTACAGAAGACTGTTCCTCAAAGTGGCTTAAATATAAACATGATTTGGCTGGCGACTGTCAGGGACGAGTGGTTGCCGCCATGGAGAGAAGCGGGGTGGTTTTTATCAGGGGAGAAGGAGTGGGTGCATACAATCCTAAACTGAAGCTGAGAAAATTGCAACGAAACCTTATACTTCTCCATCCCCAGCTTCTCTTGCTAGTGGACCAAATCCACCTAGAAGATGACAGCCCTCTGGAGGCAGCGACCAGTTTCTTCCACAATGTGGATGTTCCTTTTGAAGAAACTGTTGTTGATGATGTCCATGGGGCCTTTATTAGGCACCGTGATGGGGTATATAAGATGTACTGGATGGATGACACTGGCCACAGTGAGAAAGCCACCATTGCCTCAAGGATGTATCCCCGGGGTTATCCCTACAATGGAACAAACTACGTGAATGTAACAACCCTGCTGCGGCACCCCGTCACGAGGGCCATTTACCTTTTCATTGGGCGCTCTGTGGACGTGCAGAGCTTCACCGTGCGTGGAGATTCCCCGCAGCTGGATGTTTTTGTCACCACTGGTGAGCACGCCTACGCCGTGTACCTGTGGCCCGTCGAGGATGGCTCCCGCTCTGCCTTTGCACAGGTTATTGCAGACCGCCAGAAAATTGTCTTTGACCGAGCCTCTGCCGTTAGGAGCTCCACAGTGCCAGAAGTGAAGGACTACGTAGGGATCGTGGAGAGGAACCTGCAACATTTTAAGCCCGTTTTCCAGCAGCTTGAGAAGCAGATCCTGTCTCGTGTACGCAACACGGCCAGCTTTAGGAAGACTGCTGAGCGCCTGCTGAGGTTTTCAGATAAGAGACAGACAGAGGAGGCCATTGACAGGATATTTGCAATCTCACAGAGGCAGCAGCAGCAACAGCGTGGCAGAGCAAAGAAAAACAGAAAGATAGCCAAAGGCTACAAATTTGTTGATGCCGTTCCTGACATTTTTGCACAGATTGAGGTAAATGAAAGAAAAGTGCGACAAAAGGCACAGACTCAAGCACAAAAAGAGTTGCCTGTAGACGAAGACGAGGAAATGAAAGATCTTCTGGACTTTGCAGATATCACTTATGTGAAGCACAAAACTGGGATGTCAATCAAAGGCCGATCAGGGCTGGCGCAGATGGTAGCGACTGCTCGAAGTGCCCCATCGATATCAGCTTCTTATACTCGCCTCTTTCTAATTCTCAACATTGCTATTTTTTTTGTCATGCTAGCAATGCAGCTCACGTATTTCCAGAAGGCCAAGAGACTGCATGGCCAAAGATGTCTGTATGCAATACTTTTAGTAGACAGCTGTATATTATTGTGGCTGTATTCTTCCTGTTCTCAGTCACAATGTTAGCAGAAGACCTCTACTAGTTGACCAGTTTATGGTCATATATGTCTATGCAAAAACATTAACCCTAATAGGGCCAAAGTTTATATCTTCTCTTTTTTTTTTCCTTTTTTTTTTTTTTCTGAAACATTCCAAAAACATCTGGGGAAAGATTGTTTTCAGACCAGAAGGGATTAAAGAATAGGGCAAGTGATTAATATCTCAGAAAAATCAGTACTTAATAAGTACTCCTCCTTTGTGTTTTGAGTTGGGCCTCACATCTGAGGGAAAGTTATGCTTTGTTCATCAGAGTTCAGTAATGTAAAGTTGTAATTAATTTTTCGGTGAGAAGAGCCCTATTGATAGGTTTGTTTCTAAGGTCTTTTTTTATACAGAATTTGATTTGCGTCTAGTGAGTTTTCATTTCAGGCTGCTAGGGATGTCTCTGGGCATTCTCCTAAGATGAGGACATTCAAACATACATATACAAGGCAGATCTTAGCAGCAGACTTCATTTCTGTCTGCCAAACCAAAGAATGGCTCAATATGGGACACCTCTGTATCATTATTGCAGACCCTTATATCATCCCATCTCTTCCATGCTTTACAATCTGGCACAGTGGGGAAATGACAATCATGTCAGTGCTTGCCAAGTGAGGGGCACAAGACTAGTAGGTAGTAGTAGAAGGCAAATATGGGTTTAACTCAAAGTAGAACAGAACGCAATTCTCAGGAAAATAAAACAATTTATATTTTAGCCAAGTGTAGGCTGTAGAATCTGTTCTCATCTGTAGGGTCTGTTCTCCATTTTATAAGGCAGGGTTTCAAGAAAGTTTTCTATAGTTTGGAGCACGTCTTAGTGGGGAAATAATGTCCTAGATCACTGCCCTTCCATATTTAATTTTAAAAATACAAAGAACCAAAGCAATCCTGTGGTAACCTCAGCAACTGACAGTATGGAAAAGTATGTATTAAGGAAGTATTTAATGTCTTTTTTCTTTTCAAATGGCTAGAAAGAGGACAGTTAAAATTTTGTGAACAGCCTGTTCTCTATAAAGCACCAGCAAGGGTTCTGCAAGCTCTTGGTGGCCCCAGGTCAATTATTTGGGGATTAGTGGTAAATGGAATCATGTGGTTTATGACAAAAATAAGTCTGACATCTCCACATATATTCCCTTCTGTTCATTAAACTAATTTCAAAAACTCATAGCTATTTGAGAGAATGGGAAATGTGGAATTGGGGCATACCTGTATGTCTTTACAGAAAAACAATTCTTCAGTACATTTGCTAAATAAAAGCATTGTAATTATCTTTATGGAATAGTTGTTTTTCTTTTATTTAAATATTTTTCCTGATAATTACAGTAATTATGTTCATGAGTGCTTGGTTCGAGTCACAAACCTTTACTTCCTCTTCTTTACACCATTTAGATGTATGTTATCTACATTACTCCTGTTAAGCCTTCTGCAAGTCTGTGTTTTGAAATGTGATGAGCTTTCCTTATCTAAACCATCTTTAGTGACTAGGTCAGAATATTTTCACTAAGTTCCAGCTCCTGAGTCAGTTCAGAGCACTGTATCCACATAAATAAGCCCTACTGCAGTCTCCAATGCCTGGATTTATTCAATGAAATTGGCTGTATTTTATCTGAGTAAAGATTTAGGTACCCAGTTAATTTCTCATCCATGCATAGTCTCTGGATTATGAGAGCCTTCAGACAGCAACTCAGCACACTGAAGACCTTGGAACACCTTCAAGACATACTTTCCCCTTCTCCCTAATTGCAAAGGACATGTGAGGTGGATAATTGTCTATTTCAACTCACTCACTTTGTTTCTTAAGGCAAAAGGAGCTGGGCCTGGGGAGTATCACCCATACAGCTCCAGGTTGGTGGTGGTGCCTGCTGAAAGCGAGTAAACTGTGACAGGCTGTGGATAACTGGAAATCTCTTTATTTCTGCCTTTGCACTGTGATGACATAAACAGATGCAAAATAGCTGTTGGCTTATGTTCAATTTTAAAGACACAGTTTTCCAGTATTAGGTGATACTATTATTTGTCATGAAACACCAAAAAATTAAGAGTTTATTTAACATCTATGCACATTTTCCCTGTGTCAATTTGCTATTGCTTTGAACAACCAGAAAGCCACCCTGTAGTCTAGAAGACTAAGAAGTGTCTGCTGTGTAGTGTGGCTCTAAGTTCTAGCATGGGATTTGTGTGGCTGTCAAATGAAAGTGCAGAGATTAGCAATTGAGGTATGGTTTTGCATATTAGGTCTCATTTACGCCACACTTCTCTGCATTGTTCCAGCAGTGCCAAGGGAAAGAGGTGGCTGCAAGAGCTGCCCATGCTCACAGCCACATCTTAAAGCAGCTTTTAAAGCAGACCAGTATTCAAACAAACTGTGTGTGTGCAATGATACTGTAAAGGGAAATGAAATGCAGCAGCCTGACCCTCCTCAGTGAGAGACCAGACCCATTTCAGCATAAAATGTGCATCCAGGAGTTTTGCAGCCTGTGCTTGGTTTGCATCTGTTAAGGATTTATGTATATATGACTGTCATTATTTGCTGCTCTGAATGCCACTTGCACAGATGTGACTTTGATTCAGATTGGGCAAATAAAGAAGCAAATTAAGCCTTAATTGTGCTGACTGTCTTTTAGATATGAAAAGAATCCTTAGTTACTTTTTTCCAGGCCAGAGCCTTTAAAAAGGCCCTCTCCAGTGGTTCTGTTTCCACTCTTTTTTTCCATTCTTGTCTCTCACATTCCTTGCCAAGGACTGTAACACTTTTTGATTTTGATTTTGAAACAAATCGAAGAACAGATTGTTTTATGCCATCAATAATGTGTGATGGGTAATCAGGTGTTAGCTAGAAGTGTCTGTGTCACAGAAAAGAAACAGTTCAAGGCCTCAGGTGGCAGGACCCTGAAAAATCCAAGCTGCCCTTGCTTCACTAGTAAGTGCAAGGAGGAAGAACAAGTAAATGGGATCAGCCCGACACCCCTACTGGCTTGTGGGAGGGCTGGAGAAAGAGGGTGTTCCTCCACACTTGATCATGCAGGAGGGAGTGCTCTCCTCACCTTTGCATCCTTTGTCTGAGCTGCAGAAGACAGGCAGCCTCGGTGGGCTGTGTGTCCATGGCAGAAGCGTTTAGCACTGGGTTCGTCTAGTCTGGGTGTACTGAACAGCTTCTGAAATGCCACTGTATGGCACCCAGCAGCAAAGTTATTTTTTTCTCCTTGTTTTAAATGGAGTAAGAAAATTGAGGTGTTTCTGGCACACGCCTCTGCTCCCATTCTTATTCTTCTTCTTTTGCATTTCTGAAAATGTTTGTTTTCTGCATCTTTGGCCACAGGAGAAAGTGACTATCCAAGAACTTGGTGTATGTGGATGGGTTCCTGTGTTCATCTGAGACCCTGCTGACTTCTCTCCATTTCTCTTCAATAGCTGCTCTTCAATCATGCGTGCTTCATTTCAGGACTGCAGTGTAATTTAGTCTACAGTTAATTCTCTGTATTCCGAACAAAGTGAATGGCAATTCAGCCCACAGGTAGTGGTGCATATGTTTGAGGGTGGAAGTGGAATCTGGTTCTTAGATTCTTTCAATTATTTTTTTAGTCCAGCCAAAAAATGTCTGTCT
The DNA here is from genome assembly GCA_013400635.1 of Hypocryptadius cinnamomeus. NCBI lineage: Eukaryota > Metazoa > Chordata > Aves > Passeriformes > Zosteropidae > Hypocryptadius > Hypocryptadius cinnamomeus. Next base: position 23,064 of record VYZP01017084.1, on the reverse strand, counting down.
ATGTTATATACATCATTGTGACTCAAGGAAGCAAAGGGAAAGGAGCACATTACTTCATTTCTTAAAACTTGTAAGATGAAAGCTTATTCTGAAGAATTATGTGTCTGAAATTCTGTTGGTCTGTGTATTTTCCACTGATGAAAAGCTTTTTCTTAGTGTTTGAAACCATATAGAATTTGGAAAATAGCTGTATTTCTGCACTGGGACATTACATTCACATTTACTTGGTCTGCAAAAGGCTCAGTTGGGATCATAAATACTTTTGTCTAACTTCAATCCCTTTGCTCTGGCTAGTCTGTTAAAATCAGTAGGGTAACTTCAGGCTGGTAAGTCAGACTGAGCTAATGAAGCCAAGATGTCACTTTCTGTCCTCTCTTGGCAGCTGACTCCAGCAGCTCTCTGCAGCAGAAGGCCTATGCAATCCAGTGCTGGATATGTCTGTACTGTCATCAGAATAGAGATTGTTTTCCAAATGAGTTCAACCTTGAAACAATGTCAAAGCACTTCAAATAAGAGCCCTGGACCCTCTCAAGTGAGGAACAAAACTATTCAGTGATTCAGACAGGCAGGAGACTGGACCCAACTACACAATATATGAGTGCATTCCTTCAGCGAAATGCATGCGTAGCATTTTCCCCAGATGCTACCTTTCCTGCCAGGTTCTTCAGGCTGATAAAGCATTCATAACATTTATGATGATTTTCCAGAAATTTAGGACGCAGAGAAAAATTGCTAGCTGAAATGAATTATTGTATAAGACATTTGTGACTTTTTTCCTCTTTGACTTGTGTCCAAAACCACCAATGATTTTACTGGTTTCCTAACTGACCCTGGGACAATCAAGAGGAAAACTGTCCCACTCCAACCCCCAGGGCTCTGTTACTGTGAACAGTAATCCATAACAAGTATGTATGAGTTTGTGACTGACCCCAAAATATTGACATACAAACATTCCCTACTCAGTCTAGCTTCGTACCTACCTCCAGTTGGAAGGCATTCTTCAAGGAAGTGGAATGCCTCTAAAATCACGAGTATAAGACCTCTGGTTTCCCACTTTGTTAATGTAACATAGGAAGCAGGGAATGCCAGGAAAGCTGGGCACATTGGATATGCCTACATCAAATGCTAGTGAAGAAAACTTGAGGAGGATTGGGGCATGGAAATTCCACTGCACTACCACGCTGCTGTGAGAGTAAGCTAGATGAATTTGTCCTGTGGCAAGAGGGAATAGGTGATCAGCATATGCATTTCCTTCTACCCCTAAAGAACAGGACTATCCTTGGGAGGAGGAGCTGAGCTCTTTGAGACATGCTAAGGAAGGCCAAGTTTCTCCATGACTTAAGAATGATGCTACAGCATTTATAGTTGACCTTTACTATTAATTGTAGTCTAGAACTGTATTCACTTCTCTCATGCTTGTCCTTTTTTATATGGCATAACCCTTATTTTGATCATGTAAAGTAATTGTATTCTTTCACTTACTAGGTTTGTCATGGAGTTTCCTCTGGTGGACCCAACTGCAGGTTGGTAGCAATGGGGAAATGGGCAGAGTCCCTGGAAGGGCAATTGAAGAACTCTGTCTTTATAGAAGCTAGAGGAATAGAAGATGACCAATAATGCTCTAAAATATAGCTGCAAATGCTAGGCAAATAAAATGACAATGATGATGGAGTATTTGAACATTACAGAATAAATAAGGGCAGACTGAGAGACTTGGAAAGTTACTGCTAACATAAAATATAGGCAACTGAGAATATTTTCTCCTTATGTCCCATATATCATTCTTTCCTTTTAAATCATATCTTCCCCTTAAAAAAAAAAATGGAAAGTGCACACACAAGTGCTGCTAAGTGTAATAGAGTTCAGCCTTTACTACAAGCCAGACATAGTTACCAGAGAGCCTGACACAGCTTGTACAGTAGTGGTGAGCTGGAATAGCTTGGGTATTCTGTAGCTAAGGATTAGATTGATTAGAAAAAATACATGAGCAAGGGAGGTTAAGGATCAGAAGCCAGAAACTTTTCATTTCTTTGACAACTTTGAAAAGGATAGGATCTCAATTCTTGGGCTGCATTACTGTTAGAAAAGATTCTATGAGAAACAAAATTTTAGCAGCAAAGGAACCTGAAATGGGAAACCTGAGACAGTAGTGTACTACCATGAACTAAAGAACTAGTTAATTTGTTCAAGTTTGAACAGAGAAAGAAGGATTAATTGAATGGAAAAGTACAGAGCATGTTTTGTAGCACATGATCAGCCACTATTAGGATACGCAGAGTGGAACAGATCAAATCTTAGGACAAGGAGGAATGCCCTTAAAATGAAAGAAGGCAGATTTAGATTAGATATCAGGAAGAAATTCTTTACTGTGGGGGTGGTGAGGCTCTGGGACAGGTCATCCAGAGAGGTTCTGCTCCATCCCTGGAAGTGTTCAAGACCAGACTGGATGGGCCCCTGAGTGCCCTGGTCTAGTGGAAGGTTCCCAGCACACGGAGGAGGGTTGGAACCAGGTGATCTTTCAAGTCTCTTCCAACTGAGACCATTCTATGATTCTGTGACTCTGTGAACTCTCAGCTATGCAGCAATTCCAAAGCAGCAAGGTGTGATGGTATGACCTGAAGAAAGCAAGGACACATGGAATACAAAACATCTATAATAAGAGCATAGAAATATTTTAGGTTTAATGCGCTTAAATTTGCAAAGTAATTTCATGGTGTTTCATTTTTCATAGTAAATGAAGAAGAGTGAACTTTTCTTTCTTAGAACTGACTAGTTAACTACCCAGGGTGATTTGCCTGATTAGTCTTAACTATAATCTGCCTCACCAAGGCTACTTAATGTCATCATAAAACATGACAACTTCTACCTTTCTCATATATTCATATCTATCATATATTTTCATATGAATTCAGCAAATATTTGTCACTTGATCTGCAGACATCATTAAAGAATCATACAGATTTGTTCATGGCTCATATAGACTGCAGATTGAATAATAAAATCCTCATGCAGCTGGCTGCTCTGGGACATTTGGACAGGACCTTCCCCATACAGAAATGAGACACGTAGTGGACCCACAATGTTAAAAGAGCAACAGTAAATAATGGCAAGGGACAACTACTGCCATGGCTTATGTGATTATGTGACTCTGTACCAGACCTTACCCGTCAGAACATCCTTCAGAGCCATGCTTGGTTTTCCAGACCTGTTCCCTTCCTGCCTGCTAAAATCCATTTTCACCAAAAACTGCTAATAAATTTAATGCCTTAAAATAGCAGTATAATGTACACAAATGCTTGTAAGCTGTGCAGGGCCAGGCACAGTGCTACTTCTCAGGCTGCTGTTCTACTAAGTATTAGTACTATTAATGATTTATGTGGTGCCACTGAGCTGTGTGACACTTCCTAAACTTGTAAGAAGGCTGGTTTAACCATAAAGTCAGAATAACTTCCACAGTTTCATAAAGTGAGGCAATGGGCCTCTGGGGGAGGTCAGTCCACCTGGAGGGTAGGTGCAGAGCTGCTTGTGGACAGGACCTCCAACATTTTAAGCATTAATTTCACCTGGAATGAGACAACAAGCATTAAAAGAATTTTCCTAGAATAAAAAGACTTATTATCCATGTGTCTTTCTGAACTGGAGAAATGCAGCTTACATCTCTTTCACTTGAAGAAGCAAGTCCAGTTTTTATAAACAGAAAACCAGTGCAGAGGTGCTCTTTTCCATTGCAACCATGAATGTACAAGATACTACAGTATTAACATGAAGAGAGAATTGAGCTTTTTAAGACTAATGGAAGGAATTTGGGACAGGACGGGCCTTGGATGTAACAGCTGGAAGGAGCATGGCTTGTAGGAAAACAAAACAAAACCAGTCTTTGGCTATTCTGAAGAAGTAGAAAAAGATCCAGAAAAAAAAATTAATTAAGAAATAACCTACTGTAAGGATTTACTAACATGACTAAAACAAGGTCTGCACAATAAGTATTGGTAAAGCCCTTCAGTGCACTTACACACACTTAGACATGTTGCATTTATGACCAGTATTATGTATTTTATTGAACCACAGAATTAGTTCAGACTACAGCTTTTTCCACCTAGAAAATGTTTGAGAATCATTCATCTGCAAATGAAAGAGTTGATGTTAAAATGGCAAGGAGAAAATAAAATATTAAACAAGTCCACTTGTTTTCAGCTGACCTCTTCATTTTAATAAAGAATATTTCAAAGCAGAAAGATGTTTCAAGTAAAAAAAAATAGCATTTTGTTCTAAAAAACTCCATCTTTTAAATTCACACATTGTTCCCATCCCCCTTGGAAGATATGAAATTTAATGCAAATCAATGTAAAAACAACCATTAAATTGGAATTCTGGGTCCTTTAACAGAAAGCCGTTTTTCTGAATATTTTCCATATAATGCTTTGCAGCTGTTGTGGCCAGACAAGTGTTAATGTAGAGGGCAAGAAAGAGCTGCCCTGGGAGAAGAGAGCTCTGAGTGAACAGGGCCTCTGTCACTCCCTGGCCCCATAGCACCTCACACCCTTGGGCTGCTCACCAGCTCCCAAAGCTGCCACCAGCTGGGCTCACCGTGGCCACTCCTGCACCCCACTTGGCTGCTGGCACAGCTGCTCCCCCACTTCCCAACTAGGGTGGTCTCTCTTCCCTCACCCACCACTCTGTGGATATTTACTGGAAACATATTTTCTTGGAGGAGAGTTAATCCTTTTTCATGCAGAGCTCCACTCCCTTTTCCCAAGAAGCTGGTTCCTGAAATCGTATTTTATTACAGATAAATAAAACACTGCTAAAATTAGGCTCAGAAAGAGAAGTAGCAGGGTTTCTTGGCTCTACGCTTTCCCCTGTGTGGTCATAATCTGTTCCAGAGAGCTGCCTCTGGTCCTTTGCCTCTCTTGTTAAACCAGTTCAGTGCAGTTCTTAGAGGCAGCCCATGGCTCTGTCTTTGTCAGGATGTGTCCTTGTATTTCACATTGCATCTGTTTCTTCTGCCATGCTGACAGACAATCACAGAATCATCAAAAAAGATTGGGCTGTAAGGGTCCTTAAAGACCATCCAGTTCTAACCCTCTTGCCATGGGCAGGGGCAATTTCCACAAGACAAAGCTGCTTAAAACCTCATTCAACCTGTCTTGGAACACCTCCATGGATGGGGCATCTGAATTCTAGTTCCACAGCTTTCTAACCTCTGTCTCTAAGTAAAAATCAAGGTAACAATACTTGCCAATAATGCAAAGATATTCTTGATATTTAAAAATGAACCACTGCTTTAAAGAACTGTGGAGATACTTTCTTAGACTGCCTGATTAGAAAGCAAAATGGTATGTCTAATTCAGTATAGAGGAAATGGTGTTCAAAGTGAAACCAAATCCTACCTTCATATATACAGTGATAGACTCTGAGCTTGCTGAGGTTATCTCTCAAGGACTGAAGGGCTTTTTATTATAATGCATATCTTGTTAAAATATCAATTCATGGATGATAAAAAAAATTCTAGAAACTATTTCAAGAAAATAGAAGACAAATGTCAGTATTCCCTTGTAGCAAGCTGTCGTTCAGTTGCATCTTCAATGCACTGGAAATCTGGTATACTTCCTATTTACTCTCATGTGAGAAATGATACCTGAATCCTAGAGAAAGTTCAGGTGGCAACATGGATAAAGGAAGTATGCAAAGGTGTACATCAGATGAGGAATGACTATATTAGGGTTTCCTCAGTCTGGGAAAGAGAGGTCTGTGGTGAAGGTGTACGAAACCATGAGGTGACGGAGATGACAAGGATCCATTCTTTTTACTCTTTCCCTTCCATATCTTGGGGACATCAAATAGGATAGTGTCAGGTTAGAATGAAGGTTAAGCACACTTGCTGTACAATATTTTGGATGTCAGAAAGTCTTCATGGGTTAAAACAAAAGGCATTAGATACAAAGGAAATTCCTGAAATCACACAGGGTGTGAGGGCATTGCCGAACTTCCTTTCCCTGTCTCTGTGCTCCCCACTCAGCTGTTGGCTGCGCCTGAGATGTGGCCAGACTAACCTTCAGTCTGATAAATTCTTCCTGGTTTTACATCATTTTTTGATTGCTATGTCATTGTATTACAAGGGCTCCTCCAGGCCAAGGCAAGCATTTCATTTAGCAGCACATTCTCCTCTGCAGCAGCAGCAGCAGCAGCAGCAGCTCAGCACTGAGCACGGCACATTTGCTGTGAGCCCAGCAGCCGCCTGAACCAGCACTGCCTGCTCTGGAGCCTCTGTGTCATCGTCTCAGCTGCCCAAAGAGCTGAAATGGGAACTGTGAGTTTTCAAATTCCTGACCTCCAAAACACCCTTTTCTTTTTTATTGAAGGTTATCAGGCCTTGTCCAGCAAGACCCAAAGTCTCAGCAGTTTAAAGATTAAACAAACAACAACGTCCAGCTGCCCTTCCCGTTGGCAAAGACAAACAAATCCATGATTTAATGTACTTTAAAGTAAAAAAAAGTAATAGTTATATAATTTCCAACATAACTACTTTAAAAAATAGACAGACTGATTATCTTGAAAAATTGACATGATTACAGTTGAATTTTCTTCCATAAGAGAACAAGCCATATTGTATAGCTAAAAATAAGACAGGATAAAAATCTGTATATGGTTCTGGGTGGTTTTTTTCACATTTTATTCACACTTTGAATCTGGTGCCTCAGTGACAAGATGATGAGGTTTAAGCCATTGCTAGTTACAATGCATGTGTGGACAAACACAAACTATTTTTATAGGAACAAATATATAAGAAATTGTTTTTCTTTTGATTACTGGAGTGGTTTTCCAGTGTGGTCTCTGTTTGACTGTGAACTGACTGTTATTTCCTCTATGAAGGGCTGCTTCTGTGCCTCACTGCATCATCACCACCAAGAGAAACTGAAAGCTCTGCAAGCCACTCTAAACTGTGGGAACTGCAAGAGACTTGTGTTTCTTTTTTCCTTTTCTGATGGAGATTTTGCTTTTCTCAAAGTAAAGAGAGGCAGAAAAATGGATATGTTACAGAAGGCAGTGGATTTCTACATCCACCACCAGACCACTCTGAGTTTCAGCATCGTGTCCCTGCTGACAGCTGCCAGCGAGCGCATCTTCTCATACGTGGTGTTCAAGTGTCCCTGCAACTCTGAGAACATGCTGTATGGTTATTCCTTCCTCTTAGCACCTGCCTTCGTCCTCTGGCTGCTTGGCTACGTGATAAGTCCCAGGACATGGCACCTGTTCACAGGCACGTGCTCTCCACAGAAGCATCTCCAATGTTGTTCCTGGCAAACCTGGACCCACTTCTGCAAGCTGCTGGTGCCGATGATAGCCAAGGCGTCGGTGGCCCCGCTCACCTGGATAGCGGTGGCCCTGCTCGGAGCCAACTTCTACGAGTGTGCCGCCAGTGGGAGCAACATGACAGCACACCTCTTCTGCAAAAATAAAGGAAATTACAGCCAAGAGCAGCTGTACAAAATGCCCTGTGATGAGGAGTTAGCAGCAGCAATGTCAGGTGCATGCCTCAGCTTTCAAGCACAGTCACAGGTAAAGTCTTGCTGCTCTTCTCCTCACACTATGGGCTTCAACCCTGGCTGCTCAATGCATAGAGGTGCCTGATGGGGACTGTAAATAGTCCTTCTCTCTTATGTTATATAATATCAGGTACCAAAAGCACACAGCTAGCCAATATCCATTGGCAAAAAAGCAGCAACAGAAAAGCAATAGGTGCATTTTTACAATACTTTCTGGTTTTGCATGTTTACATGGTAGTGGTTTGGCAATGTCATTTATGAAACCTCATGGACAGGAAACCAGCCTAGAGAACAAGACTTTTCACAGCAAGTTTTCTTTTCAATTAACTTAGACATGGTGTGAATTCTTCTCCTTCTCCAGTTTTATGTCTCTGAATACCTCAGAATTCTGCAGATAGGCATTAGTTTAGGGGAAGCTGAGATCACTAACAGAGGGAAAGCTGATGTCTCCTTGCAATGGTTGCAAGGAGACATTAGGAAAGAAAAACAAATAAGAACACCTTGTTTGACTATAAATCTCAATGCTTGAACCTCTTAATAATTTCACACTTATATTCTAGAAAAATAGTTAAAATATGTATCTGTCTTGTTAAAGTTTCTTGTGCTGAAAGCAAATTGCATGATCAAAACAGTAACATTTGTGGATTGTTTTTTGTTTGGTTCATTGGCAGCACTACAGTTTTGTTTCTACATTTGTGTGGATTTTGTCTTAACTCCGGTAGGAAAATCACGTTTTGCAACTTTTTCTCAGGAAAACATTAAGACTTAGTTGAGAGAGTAAGGGTAAGAAAGGAGCAAAACCAAGGAAGCCTGACTGTTACTGACATAGCAGTGGAATCTAAAAGAAACATCCAGTCAAGCAAAAATAGGAAAAGTGTGAGTGCATTTTTATTACTGACCACTATTTTTAATATCCAATCTACTTTCAACAAAATTAAGAACCAAAAAGAACACAAACGTCTTTTTGTTTAGTACTCAATACTTTCTCATTTGAAGAAAAAGTCATTCTGAGGTAAAAGAACATGTTGCAGGATCTCTGCCTAGAGCTTCTAGCTAAGTACCCATGGATAGAGGAGACACCAGCAATTACTAGGACATTTGGTTTTGGTGGGACCTCTGAGACTTGTCTAAGGGTGTTAAAATCAGGTATAAAACAAGAATGAATTCCCATATTCATTAGCCAAATCTGTGTCCTGCCTACAAGACATACAGGACACAACCTTTCCTCTGCATTGTGCAAAAACCAGCTGTTTTTGCAGGCTCAGACATCAGGGAGAGTAACTACATTCCATGAGAACATAGCCAGCAGGAGCTCTGATTTGCAGCACAAAGCACACAGAGTGATTCTGCACCCTCTGTACCACAGATGTGACCACAACTGCAGAAACTGATGGTCGGTGTTTGTCTTAAAACATAAGAAAGCTGGATATAACTGAGTAAATAACTTCTGTCCATCTTCTCTTTTTTGCCATTCATCCTTAATCTGACAAGATCAGCTGAGGGGTGCAGAAGGTCTGTATGCCTGAATTGCACGCATGGGATCCCCTACTTTGGCAGCAAGCAGACAGTTACATGCACTTCAGGGTGTCTATGCTTACAGTTTTCTTATTCTTTCAGTGTTATGTTCTATACTTTCACATATGACCATGCAAAACCACCATTAACCTATATATCCTTTTTTTCAAGCTGATAGGATGGTTCCTGATAGCCAGCATCATGACTGTGGCACTGATTTCAACATGTGTCACCTACTGCTGCTCCCCGGTCAGCTATCTTGAGTTCAAGTTCCGGAAAATTTACTCGAGAGTAGAAGATGAACTCTTTGACACCAAAGCCAAAGAGCATGCAACCAAGCTAGCAGAAAGAAATACAAATTGCTTTTTTGAAGCCACTGACCCAGCACCATTTCATACTCCCGACAAAGAAGACTGGCAGAAGGTTTCAATCTTGTATACCTTTAATTTACAAGAGCGGTATCACAGCATGTTAGACAAGTACGTGAGCACCAACAGAGGGAAGAGCGCCAAATTGAGGGAAGCAAGTCAGGATCTCACTGTTTTAGAATTTGTGGATGAAGACCAGGCAAGCGTATGAGGGCTGTAATGAAACAAATCCTTTGCAATGCTTGCAGTGTTTTTAGCCCTACCGATATAAAAAGATTCTTCTCTGCTCTTACTGAAATCTATGCAAACAGAAAGTGAAAGCTGATAGTTGTAATCCTCAGTAGATTTGCTTTGAAATACATTTTAATCCTTTTGCTTTAGTACATTTAAAAGGCAGTTTTCTTATGTTGTTGTCCATTAAGAAGAGTTGTATGTAAAATAATCAGCATCCACAAAGATGTCAGCACATATTATATCAAGTTATTACTAATACTTAAAAAACACTTGGCAGGAGGAGTGATAATACCAAACCTTATCAAAGAGACAAAGACAGGAAGGGAAGATTTGATCTGAAATTCAGCTGAGTTTATATAGCTCTCTCTTTAAAATGAAGCTTTCAGTGATGCTTAGAGCAATCTGTAGATTAAAAAATTTAGCTTGTCTTGAGGGGTTAGGCTCATGCATAACATGGCGGTGTAGGTGAAGCTTATATATTAACAAGCATTAAAAGCACATTCATACATTTAAGGACATTAAACATCTGCAATCCATATCAGCAAGTTGTAATATTCTTATCAAAGAACATCTTATTATAAGAAATAAAGATACAAGTTTTGAATGAAGAATAATGAAGTTCACTTTTCTTCTGAAAAGCTGTTGTTTAAGAGAGCATTTTAGATCTGTAAGTCAGATTTTTGGTCCGGGCTGTCCATTTACTTCTCCCAGAAATTCTCTCTTTCTACACAATAAACTCAGAAATCATTCAGACAGACAGACAGGAATCCCAAGAAGTTATTTGTTACATTCATTTTGAAAGGAAGGAAGAAGGGGAGAGCCTATTTTAACTAGCTGAATGTAATGAGTTTGAAGCTTCTTTCTCACTATAAACTAAAAATATAACACATGAAGACAAAACCAAATTTAATTCTGCATGTAGAAAAGAATTAAAAAAAAATATTCATCACAGTCACTTACTTGCTCAGTGCTCTTTTCCTTCCAAGAAACTGGATGATTATGGAGTAACAGTGCAGGCTGGGGGCTGACCTCTTAGAGAGCACCTCTGTAGAGAAGGACCTGGGTGTCTGGGTGGATGGCAAGCTGGCTATGAGCCAGCAGTGCTCTGGTAGCCAGGAGGGCCACTGGTCTCCTGTGGTGCATTGAGAAGAGTTTGGCCAGCAGGTCAAGGGAAGTGCTCCTCCTCCTCTACACAGCCCTGGTCAGGTCTCATCTCAAGTGCTCTGTCCAGCTCTGGGCTCCTCAGTACAAGAAAGACAAGGAGCTACTGAAGAGGGATCAGCAGAAGGGCCACAAAGGTGATTTGGGTCTGGAGCATCTCTCTTATGAGGGGAGACTAGAGGAGCCGGGCCTGTTTAGTCCAGAGAAGAGAGGATTGAGAGAGGATCTCGTTAATACCTCTCAAAGGTGGGTGGCAAGAGGAGGGCGCCAGACTCTTTCCAGTGGTGCCCAGCGACATGAGGAGGAGCAATGGCCACAATCCAAAGCACAAGAAGTTTCACCTCAACATGAGAAGAACTTTACATTGAGGGTGGCAGAGCATTGACACAGGCTGCCCAGGGAGGTTGTGGAGTCTCCCTCTCTGGAGATAATCCAGGCCCACCTGGATGTGTTCCTGTGTCACCTGCTCTAGGTGACCCTGCCTTGTCAGGGGAGTTGGACTAGATGACCTTCAGGGGTCCCTTCCAACCCTAACAGTTCTGTAATTCTGCAAGAAAACAGGGACAGTATAGGTTATTCACTTTAAAGATAATAATAATTTTTAAAAAGAGAATATTTGGTTAGTGTTGCTGGAAAAAGTAAAAATGGCCATTGCCAATAAACAGCCTTTGTTGTGATCAGCCACATGTACACCTCAACCAGCAAAAACCCCACTGAGAGCTCTTGTACAGGCAGTGAAATCAGACAAATTCCACAACACATTTCAGGTCTAATTAAAAAAAAAACAGTAATAATAACTTTTTTTTTTTAAAAAGGCAGGGAAACTTGTTACTGGTTACAACATATTGTTACACGTACATGTTACCACTTCTTACTGCTAGCAGGTAACCGTAGTTGGGCTGAGATCAAAGCTGGGTAACAAATAATTTAGTTTTTGTTCCCTACAAAATTGCTCACTTAAAGCTCCATTCTGCTATGCCACCACTGTACCACACCATTAAGACAAACAAAGGGATAGAGATTATCATGCAGACTGTACAGGTCTGGTGAGAATAAACCCCAGGTAAGAGATGCTCCCACTTAGCATGATGAATATGTAAATAGGCTGAGGGAAAAATAGGAAAAGAAGGTACAAAACACCATGATAAAATCAGAGTTAACTCAGGGCTACACTGACCTTTGTTGTTGGTACTTCAGTTTAAAACAAGTGTTTTGGTGAGAAGAGGGTAAGCTGCTTTGTGGGTAGGGTGCTGTGCTAGGACCTGGGGTTTTGTCCAATCCTTACCCAGACACCTTTCATTACATCAAACAACTTTAAACCTTTCCTATAACTTGGGTTTCTCTGAGGCTACTCCTTCTCTACTTCCCAGTCATGTTGTGGTAACAAGTCCACTGCCAAGAGGAAGATGTTCAACAGCTGATGGTGAAAGCCAGGTAAGAGCAGAAAACACGACCACCAAACCAGTTGTGTGGCAATCTCAGAATTTTAATTGACATTTTCTTAGATGGGTACAAATCCACAATGGCTACACATTAAATACATCACACTTTGTTCAGTTTGGCCACAAGATCAGCGCTCTTGGAGAGAGGCTGACATGAAAAGGCCCATAGCTTGGTGAGACACAAGCACTGCTGCAGTTGTCAGAGTGCTGCAGCCTGGTGTGTGCACAGGACTGAGCAGGAGCGCCAGCAAAACTGCATGTGAGGCCTGAAGAGCTGGAAAGAACACCAGCAGCGGCAGTGAAGACCCATCCCTCCATGGTTTCAAAGACAGCAGGATGTCCAGCGTGGAGAACAACGAATAGCAAACCATTACACATCAAAACATGCACCTGTGAGTGGGACACTGCATACAGCAATCACAGCAGGGGAATCCTTTATGGATAACCATACACAGCCAGGGAAATAAAGCACCTTTAGCAGCCATGCTTTGAAACATTACTGACAAAATGGGAAAAGATCATCAGCTTTACCTGAAAACAGCTGGTATACAGATGAACATTTAGCACACACTAAATACTGAGATAAAACTTGCATTAAGCTCAAGAGCCTGGGTATGTGAGAAGGAAGGGCAGATCATTTTGATCTTTTTTACTGATATCTGTGTCACAACAATTAACATTGCTCTCCCCTGCCCTGCCCCTCCTCTTTGCTGCCCAGCTCTCTTCACCTTTCAACCAGGTGACTGGTGCAGCTAGCTCAGCAAAGCCATTTTCACTCTGTCTTCTTCTGAAACAAAAGGCACAAACTATCCCCCAGCAACGATCTCTCCCAATATTTATGTCATTTGTTCCTTCTGTGCTTTCTGTCTTCAGGCTTCCTTAAAAATGTAATTCCTATTTCTGTCACAGCATCACCCCTCAGTCTGTCCTGGAGGAAGGAAACTTCTGCTGCCAAGTGAACCTGGAAAGAATCAGGTCTGATCAGTTAAGCAAAGAAATTCCCAGTTTTCCACCCTCCTTCGGTATAATGAGCTTTTTCTCTCTCTCTTACCACAAGAGGACTCCCTTTCTCAGGTTTCACAGGAGACAGATATCTAGATTTTTTTTTTAATAGCTTTCCCAACTAAGCTAATACAAAGGAAGTTTATAGACACTGGAATTATATAGCACATTACCCTTCTCCCCAGTGCTTTTCTTTCTCCTGAGACCTTAAATTGCATACTTGATGATTTTTTCCTAGTCAAAATTTCCTAGTCATGTACTAAGACTTATGATATAGTACTTTTGTTACTTAGTCTTGTATCAGATGCTATAATTCTGAGACTGATGTATGTACATAACACCGCAGGGCTGAGTTTTTTGTCTCTTGAAATATAAGATCTATGCCAAATTGGATATTGACAAAAAACATAAAGCAGCCCAAAAGTAATCTCCCTGAAGAAGCTCTACAGGCCAGAAATTTTCAAATTATGCCCTTTACATATTTCTTTGCAAAAACCTTACATTTAAGAATAAAATTTGGATTGCCATCTGATACACTTCTGATGCTTTGGTTTTAACATTATACTCATCCACACTTTGTTCTCTCTTTCAGCAGCTACCACAGTAACCTGAGAATATTATTTATCTTGACGTATTTGGAAAGAATCAGGGATGACTATTACTGGCTACAGCTGTGCAGGGAAGTGTGATAGGCTCCAGGAGCAGTGGAGGAACCCAACATGCCCCTCTGTCCCTTCACTTTAAGTGTTACCTGTCTTCCTGATCCCACCTGGCTTTTGCACCCAAGTCAGCCACTGAACAGACTGAACAGTCAGGCAGGGACAGTGTGGAGGTGAGATACTCCACGTGTTTCTCTACCTCAGAATCCAGGATCAGCCTTGTCCTCTTTTATCTATATACATCTATAGACAAGAGGTTAAACAATACTGTATTTCCTACTTTTATCTGCACAAGTGATTCTGCTTTCCTGTGCTTCTGTGAATTAACAAAGAATGGAGAAAACAGGTGTGCACTTCCTTACCATTTCCAAGGCACCTCGAATCACGCCACAGAGGAGGTTACAATAGCAAAGTGACGCTCGTTCTGCTGGCAGCTCCTCCACAAAGTCCACTAGTGGGTTTTTGTCTAGGATTAAGGAGAATTCATTCCCTGTGGCACTATTGCAGCTCACACTAGGGGTGACCCCAAGGTACATCTTGAAAGCAACCTGCAAAAGGATGAAACTCTGCTGCTTAAATGTGTTGCGTGCAAACCAGAGGTGAAACTTTAGAAAGAAGCATCCTGTAGACCAATTTTACCCCAGGAAATAAGGGGGGAGAGACAGACAGGCTAGAAATCAAAGTACATTTGTCTCTTCTGCGATCAGCTTGAGCCAGCAATGCAAATCTAGAGCTATGTGATGCTCCAGGAAAACACAGAAGAGAGCTGTTCTTCTTTGAAGTTCCTGTATTTACAACCACACACAGTGGTTTTACTGTTATCACACGTCTGCTTTCAGTCATGCCATACTCCCTTGGGATTAGCATCTATATTAAGTCATTCACTACCTCACCAGCAACTTCTATAATCACAGCTCAAGATCTCCCGCAACTCTGACCTCTCTATCTGCAGCCACTTCAAAAAACAAACAGCCCACCAAAGAACAAGACTTCCAAGACTGCAAACAGTTGGTTACACAGAGCACTGCCTGCTTTCTTTTCACGACGGGTGAATGCTGCTGCGGATGTGCCACATCTGGCCTGCCAGCGCTCTGCAGCAGTGACATCACGGCGTTATCTCGGCAGGGCGGGAGAGCGGCGGGCCGCGCCTCCTCGAGAGAGCTCTGCCCCGCTGCGCGCCGCTGCCAGCGGAGAGAAACTGCCTCGATTTCCACCTCCTCAGTGAGTACCAGAGATGGATGCATTCCAAACAATCCTGAAGTTCTTTATGAACCGGAAAACCGCTATAGGTTACAGTTTTATGGCGCTGCTGACAATGGGAGGTGAACGTGTGTTTTCTCTTGTTGCTTTCAGATGCCCTTGCAGCAATGAAAACTTCAGGTACGGTTTGGTATTTCTCTTCTCTCCAGCTCTTGTTTTGCTGGTTATTGGATACTTCTTGAACAGCAAGACCTGGAAACTCTTTACAGGCTGCTGGGTGAATCCCAGGAAAATATTCCCCAGAGGGAATATCTGCCATTTCTTTTACGTCTTTGGACAAATCACTTTAAATGCTCTGGTAGCCCCAGTGATGTGGCTTTCCGTGGCTTTGCTCAACGGGACTTTTTACGAATGTGCCATGAGTGGCTTGAAAAATCCTGCCTACTTGCAAGCAGTTTGCCACAGCAAATCGGAGAACTGCTTTGAGGAACTACACAAAGTAGCCTGTGACAAAAGCTCCCTGCCCTTTTCAGAGAGTGATGAACTGAAAAGAACACTTCAAGCACAGTCCCAGGTAAGAAAAATTATAAACAAAGAGCATTATCTAGGTTGTACTGCTGCTGGGATTTATCTGTGGAAGATCCTGATGTCAGAAGTTTTGTTAAAAATGTTGGCTTCATGTAAACAATGTTTTGGCAGCCTTGCATAATACAATCAATCCATCTTTTGGTTCAGTTTGAGCTGTTCCATATTTCTTAGGGGTCCTCACCAGTGGCAGGGTCAATAAGACCAGAAAACCTAAAGCTTTCTTCCTGAATGGAGATTGCTCTAAGGAGGGGAAAAAAATCCCAACGGGATTGTTTAGGAGGCTGACGTCACCCCATTAAAGGGGTCTGTCCTATTAAAAAATTCATGCCACACTCTCACATTTTAAATTGTTGTGATAACTGCAGGGAATTTTTATGTCATTAACAGTAGAAAAATACTGGAAGATGAGATTTGTGAAACCTCTTTTGACTGCTTATATAATGTGTTTCTATTTGTGTTCCTCATTTTCATGATGCCAAATGTAAGCATGTTTTTGTCCTGCTTGGAGGAAGTGAGAAACAATAAAGCAAGCAGATCATGCAAAGCTGAGATCTTACTACATTCTACAGTATTTGTGCAGTACAGTTTTGCTGTCTGCATTGTAATGCAAATAAATTCAGAGGCAAAAAATCAAAACAGTAGAGAAAATTAAAAAAAAAAAAAAGCTACAGAAAAGGGAAAACACTCTGTGGAGCCAGCAAGTTTTTGTCAGGAATTGTATCCATCTGGAACAATTTCCTTTCCAAGAGCTGGTTTTCTTCTTAAGTCCTCATGCAAATAGGACAAAGACTGCACTGCAGACAAAGCAGTTTGTTTGTTAGTTTTAGAAGGCAACAACAGATAGTGCTTGAGACTTTAAGTTGTATATATAGCAATTACTGAAAGACCAGGGATTCAGTATTAGCATGAGAATATATGAGTTCATTTTCCAAGATGCAAGAAAGTGAAAAACTGCTAAAAAGAGCGATTTCTCAAATACCCATAAAAATTGTTAGCACAAAGTGATTGGGAAACGCAAAGGAAAGCCATAACTATTCTTCCATACTAGTTCCTAAGAATAGTTGTTTGTCAAACTTCTCTGCTTCACAGACTTCCCTGAAGAAACTTTCTATATTCCATCAGCTAAACACAGATTTTTACGGTAGTTATTTTTCTTTAACATCAGTGCAAGAGTTCACGTGAAAGTTCACTCTCCATATCATCACCATTAGAGCATGGGAAATCAGTTCCAGTTCATACAAGCCTCTGAGCCCTAGAATATTTGTCCCACACTGGAACTTTTTCCAGTGTTTGAAAACAAGTTTAATTTTATTTTATTTTTAGCTTATCACAGTGGATCAGACAAGTAAAACAATTGGCTAGGCCAGTGGCACAAGGCAGGAAAAAATTGTGTTCACACTGCTGCTCTTCTTAGAGTAGAACATCCCACAATAACCAGTTCGAGCACATTTTTCCATTCTATTCCCTTGCTGAGGAAGTAATTATGGAAGTAGCTCTTTCTGTTAAAATGTTCTTCACAGAATTTTGTCCACATCTGGAGCTGCTACAGAAAAAAGGAGTTGAGTGATGCTGGTTAATTATGTAGTTGTTTTGTTGGAGGTTTTTTCCTAATAAAAAGAAGTCAGAAAATAAAACATCTAACAGTGGTCACAGTTTAAAAGGTTGGTTGATCTGGGACAAAAGTTACTTGCCCTTTTTGGTTTTGTAGTTCTTCATGCTTCAAAATTAGTAATTCTCGTTGGGTAGTTTTATGTAATGCTTTCAGGAGTTAGGAAACACTTTACCCTTTACCAAAGAGACACCAAAAGGAGCAGTATTGAGAAGCCTCTATGCTGATGGACTTACTCTTTCTCTTCAGTCCTGTCTTGGTTTGAAAAGACAAGTGTCTGCTAAGGAAGGCAGGAGGCTTCCTTGAAATGGAAAATGTAAACTCCCTCCCTCCAAATTATTATAATTTTGAAATTAAGGGGCTCTCAGGTAAAGATATGGGAATAGGAATAACAGTTCTTTACTAGGAAAATTAAAAGTACAAATGTTAGTAGTACAAGAAAAGAAAAGAAACAACTGACAGAGTCAGAATACAACTTCACACCCTGTGGGTCAGGGTGTTGGTAGCAGTCCGATTAAATGGTGGCTGCAGTCCTGGAGTGATTCTCCTGATGTGGTTCTGTTGAAGCAGTGACCCTGGAAGAGGATGTAGGTTTTCTCTGAAGGTCTGGTGGTGGTGTAGATGGGCCTGGTCTTCCCCTGGGAATCCAGTGGAGAAGACAGTTGCTCCTCTGGGAATCCAGTCGAAAAGGCTCCTCCTCTGGGAATCCAGTCGAAAAGGCTGACTGTGGTGTTCCTAATCTCAGATTATATCCAGGTAGGAATCCTTGGCTCCTCCCCCTGGGCAGAGCTTCTCACAATGGGATGTTGTAATTTTCATCAGTCATGCGGTGGGACTCACTGGCCCATGAACAGCAGATGTCTCCCCAGAGGGAGGATTGGTTGTGGAAGAGATAAAGAGAACTGCCCAATTAACAGAAGATAACTGCCCCACCTTTAACAGATGGGAATAGAATACACACCCCCATTTCCAACCTAAGACAAGTCCCCATGTGGATGTCCCACTAACATCAAGGCCAGCACCAAATGCAAACGAAGTGTGGTCACTTTGTCAGACATTCGTGATTCAAGTAGCATTTTCACTTGGTCTTTTTAACCTGAAACTGATTTCTTTTGTCTTCCCAGATTTTAGGCTGGTGTGTGATAGTTACCACAGCTCTCCTCTCCCTGCTAACCACTTGCTGTGCCAGCTGCCAGTCAAAAGTCAGCCACCTCCAGCTGATGTTCTGGAGAGTGTATGACGGGACGGAGAAGGAACAACTGGAGCAGATTTTCCAGCTGTATGCCACCAAGCTGAGCGAGCGAAACCTGAAGTGCTTTTTTGAAAACAAGGAACCAGAACCCATTTCCCTGCCAGCTTTCCAGGCATGGGAGGATGCTTCCCAGCTCTACTCTTTCAGCAGCAGCAAACAGCATTATAGTACGATTCACAGGCTAGTTGAAGAAGGCCAGAAAGGAACCAGTGAGGAAAGAGAAACAATACTGGACCTTGCGGACAGAAGGGAAGTACCATAGACCAAGTATATTTTCAGCTTTTTTATATCTTGTCAATATGGCCTACTTCTAGGTGGTTTTGTCTCTATTTTTTTTTTCACAATGGCCTCTTTCTTCTTCATTGTGTTTCCTCACAGTTAGTTACTTGCTCCAAAAGGATGGAATGAAATTATTTCTCTACGTGAGTGAAAAGGCTGCAGTACTCCATGGAACCCAGGGTTCATGTCACTGGCTCAGCATCAAGAGCTGACAGCACAAAGAAAGGAATAATGGCTTCTACAAGAGGGTTTTAACAACATGCTGTGCAAAGTGTGCTACAGTGTGCTTGTGCTATGTAAATCTAGAGAATACCAACAAGTAAAGTCATTTAAAGTGTGTGAATATAATAACAAGATACTTGTGGCTTTCTGACAGCCCACAGAAAGTAAAGGTTTTCTGTCCAGGTCATTTCCAGGCCAATTGTGGGTACAGCCTTGTTTCAAGGCACCAGTGATCCCTCAAGGCTTCTCTGTCTTTGGATATTTTGTCTTTGTAGAACATCTCCCTATTATCTGCTCCCAGTCTAGACTTTCTCTTCGTATGGATATAAAGTTCTAGTTTTGAGTGAGTTTCAGGCTCTGTAGTGCTATGTAATATTGTTGTTTCTGGGACTGCAGCCAGTGTACAACAGAAGGCCTGGAAGGAAATTCCACTTTTTAAGACAAGAAAATATTTTTGCAGAAGACTGACTTTCATTTTTTTGAATATCCTAGGAAAACTTAGTGTCTGGAGCAAGAAGAACCGGCAGGGGAGGCAACTCCACAGTCAGTGCCTCTGATGAACATATTTCACTCCAGAGCCCTGTGCTTTACATCACTCACTTGGAATTCATCACATGGCTCTCAGGGACTTCAGAGTATTCTCAAATGCTGTATAAAAGGAGAACAAAGTTACTTTCCCTGGGGTGGCTGGGCAGGCTTTTGTGCAGCATTTTATTGCCAGTCTCTCTGAGTCTGCAAAGAATCATAGTTTTGCTGTGCTTGAATCATGCTATTCTCAACAAACCAGGATATCCTGCCTAGCTGTTCTCATACTCATTGTGTTTCTTCACCAGGTAAAAGCATCTATATACAGACCATTACTCTTTATGAAATAAAACAGAAGTGCTAATTCAACTCTCTGCTTAGAATTTACTCCTTATGTTTGCAAGAACTTGTGACCTTTGAGACAATGTTTTAAAGTTCTTTCATCCCAGATGACACACTTAGTAGCACACTTAAAACATGTTATATACTTAAATGAGCCTGCTGCAGCTGAAAGCACAGATGCAACGCTGCCAAAATGAAAGTCACAACAGCAGATGTCTGACACTCTGCCTGGCACATACATAACCATTTTCTCCTCCAGGAACTTCTCCTGGTATAACATCTACCTACTTCTCTATATGACCTCTCCTATTTGTCTAGTTTTATCTTTCCTTATGAGAACTGCCCCAATATCTTCTGTCCAGCCCCATTTCACCTCCTCTCTGCATACAAGGGGAGATAACACACCCCCTAACAGGACAGCCCTGCTGCCTGGGCCAAACTTCCCTTTCCAAAACTGTCTCTCCACCTCCTTCCTCAGAAAATCAAAGCAGGTAGGGATGCAATGGGGAGCACAGCAAGTAGGTTAATGAGTTGATCAAAAAATACAGGAAACAAGTGGGCTGAGGTAAAGATAAGGCCTCCGATGTGATATAATAGCTGGGACATGGAGGCAAAAGCCCAGCTGGTAGAGGGACGAGTAGGAGGACAGTGATCCTACTTAGAGCTTTTGGTATCCTCTTCTCTCTCAGAACAAAGCTTAGGGCTCTGCACCTGAGTAGCCCAGGCCATCTGAAATGGCAGCACTTCCCAGCCCTATCTTCTTGTGGAGGGGCAAATCCAAGATTAATTTCCCTCTCCTCCTCCTTGCCTGCTTCATGTTTGCAGGTAGCTCATGCTGAGAGTGTCTCCACCCTCAAGAGCAGCTGCTGAACATTTTTGCTGCAATGTGTGCCTGGTAGGAGCCCAACTCTCCCTGATCTCCAATCCCAGGGCTGTGTGACTCTTTTACCAAAATGCCTGTAACTTAATGCAATTTCCATGTGAATCCTAGAATACTTCTATGAAAACCGACTGAAATAACAGCCAGTTTGACCCTATGTTTTCAACTGGCATGTGGGTTTGAAAAATTTAGCTTAGTCCTTCAAAGGGCTATTGCAAAAGCTGCTTTCTATCAGCATTGCTCCTGAATCCAGCAGCTACCATGGCAGCTCAGAAAGAGACAGACTATTGTCAACACTGTCCAAAACAAACTGGAGAGAGAGAAAAAGGCCCAACAAATAAAACCAAACAGAAATATCAACATTTTCTGCTGGAATATTTAGATTTTGCATTAATTCTGATATCCATCAAAATATACAAGAAAATAAGAAAATCCTGTTTAATCCTCTGTGCTCTGTCCCTCAGTTTAGTCTTTAAATTCTCTTAGCTCTTCTTCCACTACACATCTGCTGCTCCATCAAACTTGAAGTCTTTGTTATAATAATAAAGATTTTTAACCATGCTAAGCCCTCATATGCTCTCAATTTAGTTTCAGCTGTACTTCACATTATGGTATGATGAATCTGTCCAAATTCTATTGTTAAAAATTCCTGTGTAAAAGAGAACTTGCATGGAAACTATGCAAAAGAAGTAGCTGGTTTGCAGTGGAGCACCAAATTAAGGCCAAATTGCAAAGATATAAAGTGAAAATTGTGAAAAATGTCTTGACAGGAACAATAATTTAAGTGCATAGACAAGCAAATCAATGAATAGAAAAGATTTTTTTCTTAAAACCAGGCTATAACTGAACAGCAACTACTTTGAAACTACCATTTACAGCTTCTCAGAGCATAAAACAAAGGTCTTTTCAGTCTTTGTGACTCCAAAAGACTAGAAGGTAAACTGAAAGAGGTGGTTTAAAACTTGCATCCCATAAATCTGTCTCATTTTTATCCATGAAATGGAATAAAAAAGAATATCTGTTTAGACATGTACATAGGCTTGCCAGCAAAATGATGCCCATATAAAGCAAAACCTCACTTTTGAAAATGTTATTTGCAGCTCTATGACATTATACATTGCTTAATGAGAAAATAAGATCTAAGCAGTCTGAATTAAAAATGTATCTCTGCCCTTTTTCAAAATCTCAGTCAGCATTCCATCTCTTCCAAGCAGCAAGAATAAAAATAATTTTGATGGTGCTCAAACACAGCCTAAAATTACTGAAATATTTAGGAAGCCAGTAACTTTTTAGTCCCTCTACATACTGCTGGGGACTTTTCACTTCCAAACTTTTTATGCATAAGTCATGACACCAAGTAAGTAAGTACAGACTGTTAAAAAAATTGAAATCATGATTTCAGACAGCATAACAGCAAGATTAATGAAGGAGCAGAATTCATCTGCTTAAAAGGGGAAAGGCAGCCAAAATAATATTTCTGCTAGCATACTTTTCATTCTTAGTATTTTTCCAGTCAGTGTTTGGAAAGAGGAAGATATATTAAAGGTATTGCCATCTGCTGCCGATTCCAAACTTCTCTTCTGACCTTCTCTTTACTCTCCACAGTGCAGCACTTCAATATCCTGTTCACTGTCTACCACAGTAGGCTGTACTACTTAGCACAGCAACCTGCTTATGCATTTCCCCCCTCTCCCTGCTGAGATCTGAAAACCAACATTTACC